>WPIO01000010.1:2830000-3057500 GCA_009760855.2 Cristatella mucedo | reverse complement strand
ACTCGATCAATTGCCGCTCGCGGAGCGAAATCGGGCGAGCGAACGCTCCGCGCGACAGCTTGGCGCGAATCTGTCGCGCGGGCGCGGCCGCAGATGCGGGGATCGTCGCGAATACGCAATCGAATCTACCTCGTCACGATCCGATGTCCATGCAAACTGACCTGTGGCCTCGCTGGGCTCCTGCGATCGTCCGTGAGCAGGGAGAGCATTTCGAGGAGCGTGAGCGGAGTGCACGCTGCTCCTCACAATGCTCAGACCGGCGGCTGCCGCCGCTTATGCCCATTATGCGTTGATATATATATATATATATATATATATATATATATATATATATATATATATATATATATATATATATATATATATATATATATATATATATACATACCGTACCTCTCGCAGGTGAATTACAATTAAAGACAGGACGTGAACTGTGCTAGATTTATTTTATTTTTTAAGTATCCGGTTGCGACGGCCTATCGAGCGACAGTTAATTAGATGTGGTCCGACCTTCCACTTCGCTCGCTTTCTTTCACGCTTCCTTTGCTTTTTCCAGGCAGCTACACGCAGCTCGTACATTCAAGCCAAGCAGGGCTCTTCTGAAGGTCGTCACTAATTTTATGCAATCGGCGACGGAGCCAAGTGAAGGCAGGTGCCCCCTAGATACCAAATGAGTAGCTCTCACCAATAGCCACGATCGCGGGCATTTGGCTTCGATTGGTTTTAACTGGGGCGATTGGAGTGATGGCTGTGCGAATTTAGCTAGGAAAGATCCGCTGGCTGGGGACGCAGTAGTTAAGTCGAAGCGTGTGACGAAGGTATTAATGCGACAGCGAGACCTACTTGGTGAAAAGAGAACCCGGAGCTGATCGAGTTGAGTAAAGAGAAAGAGAAAACTGGTCGAGTCGAGTCGGCGATTCCCCCACATTAGCCGGGACGCTATACTGGTAGCCAAGCTCGAGAATGCCATCAGCTGAGGGCTTCGAGTAAATTAAGGAGATGGACGGATCTAAAAATGGCCTAGAAGAGTTGGGTCCGATAGAATAAACACTGCGCACAAGTCTCTGGGTGCGCACACACCTCGGCCGCACGTAGGTTCAGCCAGAGACTACTGTTCGAGGGGAGCGAAGACCTAGCACCGTCGCAATGACATCACAGCGACGACACCCTTCAAGTCTTAATTTTTTCGCAGCCGTGTTCCCGTGGCTAGTCTGGTAGCAGCTTGTAGCTTGTTGTGCTGTAGAGGTCCGCCTTCAGGATCGACGCCATCGCTAACAATGGAAGGCCTGAGCTGTGGTGCCCAGGAGGTGAGGTGCTCGTTCTTCATGACCGGGGTTGTGGGTTCGAATCCCGCGGCGGGCGGTCCTGTATTGTTAACTGCAAACGGTGGCGATAGCCGTCAAGGCTCCTCTGTAAAATCAGCTAATATTTACTTATTTATACCGCGATTTCCGGATTTTCTTTTAGTTTATATCAGCAGGACCGCTTCCACACGACGAAAGGCGCTTGTCCCCAAGTATAACCCCCAACTAATAAGCAGTCGCTTTCGGCGCCTAGTCGTGGCTGGGTATATTTTAACTGCACACCAATCCCGCATTTCACCAGACCACAATTTAATAGTTTCGCCGCAAAGCACCGAGGGACAGACGCTAGTGCTGTTAAAAGTATAGTCGCATCGCCAGGCGCGACCTGGTGGTACCATCACTATCCGTCGCCTCACTAACACCGCAGGGGAGAGGGTGGGAAGCACTGACAAGGCAAATGGCTCTGGGTTGTCCCGGCCTGGCACTCAGCGGAAAACACATCGGATCGGTAACGAAACGATAGTAGCAGTAGCCGCCATTAGTGGCACTATTCTTCGTGATACACACACGATCCTCTGTAGACAGCAGCCTCATAACTTTCGTAGGGAATCAGACACAGATACGTCACCGAAGACGCGTCGAAACGCTTCCCGATGTTGCAGGCCCTCTTGCAGAATCCGGTCGAGCCGAGGCCGAGGCTATCGATTCGGATTGCCTCAATAGCTGACATTAGATAATAGATACTCTAGCTATTTAGCTTTTGGTACTGGCCCAAGATACGGAATGTCTTCGTCTGCTACCCTGTAATGGCGCAGAATCGAAAGTTTCCTGTGGTCAATAAGGTCCACAGTCCTAAAATAAGGAATTGCTGGGTGGCCGGGAAGTAACTTTCCAAGTTTTCTTTTTTCCTACAGATACAACGAAAACTGTCGGATGCGGGCACTCCTATCTGGATCCGGAAGATTCTGTAGCTGACTCTGTACTTCTTGATCAAGCGCTGCCGAGCCAATATCGATAGTCCGACCAAAAGTGAGCCTCGAGTCGCTCAGCGTTTGGATGATATAATTGAGGCGTCCAGGGACTCGGTAGCAGTTAAATTTTCCGAAGCTCTACAAATAACACCGCGCCGCCTTCAGCAGTGGTGCATGCACGAAGTTTTAGAATAGCTCGGGCTTTAAAGACATCCAAATAAGTAAATCCTAGCTGATTAAACAGCCTCTTTTTGTATAGCGACAGAAGAGCCTTTAAGGCTATCTCTGCCGCTTTCGGTGGCGATAAAGGATCGCCCACCGCAGGAATCGAACCCACGACCTCGGGACCGAGGTCATGAAAGCAACCGCCTTACCTAGTGTGCCATTACGGCTCACCGCTGTCTTTCAGCGGTTGAGCTGTCGTCAGTGTTTTCCACAACTCTGCTTTGCTGGCGAACTTACAATTACACTTACACATTACACAGAATTTAATGCGGATTGGCAATCGCTACTTCGCGATGCTATTCAGAAGAGTCAGAAGGTCCGTTGATAGAACCTCTGTAAGGCAACCCTCCTCGGTACCTGGGTACCGGCGCGGGAGCAAACGACTCAAACGAAGCACGCGGAGCGGTCACCGGTCGGCTTCATAGCCTGACCGCGTTTTGTCCACCGTAAACATTGCAATTGCCGCATCACACCACGTCTCGCTGACATGCAGTGGCTCCTCATCCAGCAGCGTATCAATTTCAATATTTTGGTTCTCACCGTTGGTTTTTTTTATTCTTTTGCTACGGCCTACCTTTCCAAACCTACCCAATCACTCTAGGCATCGTACCGCCAGGTCTTCCGACTCAAGGCTTTTAGCTGTGCCTCGAACCAACCTCAAATCTATTGGAGACCGTGCCTCTAGCTCGTATGCTCTCAAAGCCTTGCACTCACTGCCGACTGATGTCAAGACATCTCCTGACTAGGCGGCATTTAAGAACAAACCTAAAAATGCGCCTGTTCCTCAGAGCATTTTCTGGGTCTCTGCGTATCTTCATTTGTGTGCTTAAGCGTGCTGACGTTGTGTATTTTATCACTAACCATATTGACATGCTTCCTTTGCAGCATATGTAAGGTGATAGAAAGAGATTTGAGTTCTCCGATGGCACTATACAAGCGTCTTATTGTCATTGATATCAGAAGCTAGGTTCTCTATAGCAGTTTTTCGCCCGGCATGGTCAACCGAATACACTCGTCCCTCGTTTATCGCGGTTAATCGGTTCCAGACTCTGCCGCGATAGGTGAGTTTCCGCGAAGCACGATTCTTTATTTATAAATAAATTATTTCCGTAATTAGAGCGTAGAAAACCTGTTCAGGACCCTATAATTCGGTTTTAACATGATTAAAGCCCCCTGGACATGAAATAACATCCTTTTAGTCACCATTACACCCATATTACCCAATATATTAGACAAAGTAAGGAATAATAAGATGTATAAGACGTTACAAATATCATATTATTAGTGTACACTACGCATACGCAGTTTTTACATACAACCACTTTTGAAAATAATGCAGTTTGTTCGATGATGATGAAGAGGTGTACTGCACGGCAAAGAAGAGCAAGGTTACTACTCTCAATGAGGCAGCACCTGACGTTGAAGGATTTTTGTGGTAGCTCGAATATATGGACCAACAGTAAGTACAGTAATTTTAATCTTTACTGTGATGCAGGGGTGCGTAATTGACTCAGACAACCGAGCGCACGCTGTATCATTTTCACCGTCCCGATCAACTTTTTAATGAAGTTATTTGAAAAAACCGCGGTAGAGTGAAGCCGCGAAAGTCGACGCGCGAAGTGGTGAGGGACAACTTTAGTCGCTGACTTTTCAGTACACGATTCCTTCGGCAGGTCAAAAATCTATCTAGAACCAGGCACATCTACCAGCCGCTGAAATGACAGCGGACGCGTGCTTTTGCTTGACAGAGATGCGGACCAGCGGGGTTCAACTGTAAACAAAGGAGATGCTTGAGTTAGACTCGCAGCTTGTGAAAATGCTCCCGGTCGCCGTGATATTGCCCATGCAAATGCATAGCTGTGCCAGACATTTTTTTTTAACCGCGATTGGTGCGCTCGCCGCGCTCAGGAAGCTGCCGAACGACATGCCTTCCACTGCAGCGTGGCTCGCAGTGGTGCCAAGGCAGCAAACGGCAGCCAAAGTTATGTCTTTCAAAATACCACTTGAGGTTAGCCGAAAAGCAATGGGTGCGCCCTTCGGGCATAGAATGTGCACCGTGGACCAAATTCCGTAAAAGAGCGGATTTTACGCAAGCGAGGACTCCTCTTCGCCCTATGGATAAATGAGAAAATAGTGTGTGAGAGAATTGATGCATGCGCTATCATTCAAAGGACGATTTTCTTCAAAGACGTGCGGTCTGCATCGAACTGGCGGGCTGCTAGTTTTTCCTCAAATATCGTTAGTCAGGAGGATGACGGAATGCCAATCGTCAATGTGTTTGGTGCATAGAAACTGAAAGCACGTCGCTGTCGGTGTTCGTCTTTGTTGTTGATTTGAAGCACAGGCCAAAGAATGCAATCAGAGGAGCAAGCGGCGAATGAAGAAGGCAAGTAAAGTAAAATGAAAGTGAGTGACAAGACATTGAAAAGTTGATACGCTGCTTGATTAAGAACTAGTACGAGTCAGAGAAATGGCGCGATGCGGTAGTTGTCCCCGGGTCTTAGCCCAGGGGTAAAGTGCTTGCTTCACGATCCAGGTTGGGGTATTAAGGTCTCCAACGGAAGATCCTTTATTGCCCATTTCAAGCGGTGGTGATAGCCATTTAGGCTTTTCTACCGATATACAAATGACGCTGTTGAATTGTCAAACTTTCTTTGCGACAATTACGGAAGACAAGTGCAGCTTAGGAGTTTTGCAATATCTGCACGAGTCCTACTACACATGCAGGTAGACCTGCAAATCCTTTCCAACGCAAGTTAAGTGCCGAGAAAAATTAGTTCTGCAAGAGTGCTATGTGATTATTTTATTATTATTAATGAGAGAGTCACGGAAGTCAAGGCAGGAGATCACAAATGCATCGAATAATACTAGGTAACACATTTCAATTTATTTTATAGCGTCTAGTTTAAATTGGTACTTCATTTGCCTAAAATAAAGAGAAAATAGCTGTGTTTTTATTTCAAAAGATCTGTGCTTCAGTGGTCAGTGGACAATGATGTCTCCCGTATTGCTGTGAGGCAGTTAGGCGGCTGGCAATTTTCTGTTAAGCATCGTGCGGACGGCAGGTTCGCACACGTAGCAAGCAATGTGCCGCTACCAGAATTATAAAAAATGCCATGTTTAAAGGCGGATACAGGAGAGAGAAGAGAACCAAGAAGTCTGCTATCCCAGAAATTTGGCGGGAACTGATTGACAACTCAGGCAACTCCTACTTCTGTATGGAACTCGAATGACTAGTTCGAGAAACATCAAATGAGAGCCGCTGGTAGACGCTCGGAAGGTGCCGATGCCCTCACATGATGGCAGGTGCTGACTGATGCCCTCACATGATGGCAGGTGCTGGTGCCATCACATGGTGGCAGGTGTTGATACCCTCACATGATGGCAGGTGCTGATACCATGACGGCACGTCAAGTTAGACCTCGCAGAGAAATGTGTCGTGGTTCTAGACAGTGAGTTAGCAGAGTTCTAGTAACTCCAAAAAATGTCTTTCCGGAGTTGCCAGAGGCAAAGGAAAAAGCGTGTACCTTCGTCGGACCACTACATATACAAAAGATCATAGCGTGTGACGAATTCTCGTAGAAGCTGAAAAACAGATGAACAGTTTCGTTGCAATGGCTCACAGCTTTATGGGCAATCGCTATGCTGAAAGCTAGAAGCAGCTGCTTCAGGCTCTCATAAAGATCTATACAAAAGAGATCTGCAGACTGTCCCTCGAAGTCAGTATCCTTGATGTTAGTCTTAAGAAATTCAAGGTGAACATGCGAGCTTACTCAGAGAAGCAAGGCAAGCGCTTTCATCAAAACAGAGACTTGGAATGTTGCCCTCCATGGAATATAATTTGCTGTATCATTCAACGCTTAAAGACCATTGGCGACCGAAGGTTTTACCTTGCATGTCCTAGACTGTGGAACTCATTGCCACAATTCTTACGCAACGACATCTACTATCCTGCTGCTGACCATGGCACATTTTTTCTAGCCATTCCGACCTGATACTTTCATTCTACTCACTTCCTTGACTGTCCTCGCGACTCAGCTATGTTTCTCACTTTCTCAGTGCTGCATGAAATGAAGGCTGTTTGCTACCGTATTCTTACCAAAAGCCTCTCGGGATGTGATGAATGCCCCATGGAAAACTCTCATGCATAACACCCTCATAGTCTTTGTGGCTTTCTGGCGTGACACACGGGGATACATATATTTACCAAATAAATTATCACGGAAACATGCCGGGAATTATGTTGCAGGGATTCTTCGAGGAAGCAATTTTCATTATAGTAAATCTACATCTACTCATTCCTGAAACCTTATGAAATGAAAGGTTAAAGGTTAGCCTAATTAACCACTCCATATATAGAGTGGCAGAAGAGCCTTAGTGGATATCACCACCACTGGCAGTGGGCAGTAATTGATTGCCACTCCATGACTCAAACCCACGAGCAGGATCGTGACGTGTGAGCATCTTAACCCTGGGGTCAGACCAAGCAGCGATCACTTTCGCATGACTTCAGAGTGAATATATGTTACATTTTGATTCGCTTGCCGGTAGTGGTTTAATTTCAAATAAATCGGCGTCCAGGTAAAAAAAAGCCAAGTTTTTAAGAGAAAAGTGACAATTTTCAAGACTCGTGAACTATAAAAAATTAGGAAATAACACTAACTACCTAGAGACATAAAATTTGATACATAGTGCTCCGGTATCTTGATTCAAATCGTCTGCAATTCCATCGTTTCGCTAGGAGGATTTGGTTATGGAGCTGATGCTGTAATCGAGCGAAAGGTTAATTTCAAAAGAAACTTTCTCAAAAAATTTCCTTGATTTCTTGAAATGCTAGTGGAAAGATCAGGCCCGAGCCAATCTTAGGGAGAGGCTTTCCAGTTTCTGTGAGTCAATAAGTCCACTTATAGCTATTAGGATGGTCTGTATGTCATCAATGCAAGCTGCCATCGACGACAAAGCAAACTGCAAAAAGCTGAGAGAGTGTGCAGGTCTGGATGGTAGAAGAGGATCCGCGCGCAAGTAGACAAGAGTGACATCTGCAGACAAGAGTGACATCTGCAGACACATGAAATGCAAGCCAAGATTGTACTTGGCGATGCTACGGAACCCGCCAGGAAGTCCAAATGCAAAACATCAGACAGCATACTTGTGGCACGGGATGCAGCCATCTCATTCGTATGTGCATCGAAGGAGATACTAACTGCGGTACGAACACGACCAGAGTCTGCCAGGAGAGAGCGAGAGAGAAAGAGAGAGAGGAAGAGAGAGAGAGAGAGAGAGAGAGAGAGAGAGAGAGAGAGAGAGAGAGAGAGAGAGAGAGAGAGAGAGAGAGAGGGAGACAGAGAGGGAGGGAGAGAGAGAGAGAGAGAGAGAGAGAGAGAGAGAGAGAGAGAGAGAGAGAGAGAGAGAGAGAGAGAGAGAGAGAGAGAGAGAGAGAGAGAGAGAGAGAGAGAGAGAGAGAGAGTTAAATACACGGAAGATATATATATATGTATATATATATAATAAAAATAATTATAATAATAAGACACTCGATAAAGAGCCCTCAGAGAAATCAATCTCTTTCTAGGTGCTTTACATTTGCTGCAAAGGAGACACGATTGAACGTTTAGTGGTAGCATGCTCAATAAAAAACAAGAACAACGTGGTTATGAGTGACATGCACATGGTCAGCATGCGAGTGTGGTTAGTGGCACATGCACAGTATCAACACGCATAAGCGCATACGAATCACAGGTACCTACTAAATGCTGTCATAAATAGGTGCGATTTCAATTTTTTAAAATTTAGTCATGTTGTGACGTAAGTTGGGCGTGAGTTCCAGGCTTTGGAAGCCTACGAACTAGAGGCGCGGTCTCCAAAGGGTTTGAGTTTTGTACGAGGTATGGGTAAACAGTTATATTCCGAAAAGCGGGTGATACGATGCTTAGCCTGGTGGGGTAGCAGATCTGATAAGTAGGCTGGAGCTAAAGAATGAAGTGACCTACAAGTGAGCGACAAAACCTTGAAGTCGACGCGTTGTTTGACTGGTAGCCAGTGCAGGTCGGCGAGAAGTGGTGTCATGTGGTGACTGCGACGCTCACGACAGACAAACCTAGCTGCAGAGTTTTGCAGCAGTTGTAAGCGCCTGATTGCACATGCTGGTAGGCCAGCAAGAAGGGAGTTACAAATGTCGACGGGATGTCACAAATGCATGGACCAACTTTGATGTAGTATCCCTGTCTAAACAAGCCAGAATTTTAGCAATGTTACATAACTGAAAGTAGGCAAACTGGATTGCGGAGCTAATTTGGTCGTCTAACGAAAGGTCACTTTGGAACATGAAATTTAAATTTTGTGCAGATTCAACTGAAGATATACTGGCAGAGCCGAATTTGAGCGTTAGCCTTTCCGATTTCTAAATCGCACTTGGTTTGCCCATAACTATTAAGTTGGTTTTTATTATCATTCAATTTAAGAAAAATTTGCTGCCATCCATGTGCGGGTGTCATCAATACGTGCAGCAAGAGAGTTGAGAGAATTTTAGTTGCTCAAGGGCTGGGAGGAATGAAAGGAAAGGTACAGCTGAGTGTCATCTGCAAAGAAGTAAAAGCCTTGATTGTGCTTGGCAATCACATCGGCAAGAGGAAGAGTATAAACCGTAAAAAGAACCGGACCAAGCAAGGAGCCCTGAGGTATCCCGTATTTCAGAGGTTCCTCGGATGATCTTTGTCCATTCACATCAATACTTTGGAGTCTCCCATTGAGATAGGACCTGAAACTATTGCAATGCACACACACACACACAAACACACACACACACACACACACACACACACACACACACACACACACACACACACACACATACACACACACACACACACACACACATATATCAATTACATTTCCTATTGCATTTCCTATATCCATTGCATGTCGTCCTATTGAATCTGCACGGAATCTAGGTGTTCTAAAGTGGCCTTTCATTAGGTGACTAAATCAGCTCCACTGTCAAGTCTGCTTACTTTCAGCTACATAAGATAGCTAAAATTCAAGCTTGCTTAGACAGAGATACTGAATCTAACTTGGTACACTCATTTGTGACATCTCATTCCGACTTATGAAACTCGCTGCTTGCTTGTCTACCAGCCTAAGCAATCAGGCGCTTACAAGTTTTTGCACAACTCTTCAGCTAGACTGATCCGTCGTGAGCGTCATAGTTGCCACAACACAACACTTCTTGCTGACCTGCGCTGGCTACCAGTCATGCAACGGATAAACTTGAAGGTTTTGTCGCTCCCTTTTAGGTCCATTCATTCTTTGGCTCCAGCCTACCTGATCATCAGACCTACTCCTCCACCAGGCTAAGCATCGTACCATCCGCTTCTCGGAATATAATCGTGTACTTACACAACGTATTCACCTCAAATCCTTTGGAGACCTTCCTTTAGCTCGCATGGTCCGAAAGCCTGGAACTCACTTCCGACTGGCGTCACGACATTCCCCTAACCCGTCGACATTAAAAAAAGCTTAAAACGCACATATTCATCACCGCATTTAGTGGGTTCACACGGTTCGTCCTTTGTGTGCTTATGCGTGCTGGCATCGTGCATGCTGCCACTAACTATATTTGCATGCTGAACCGGTGTATGCCACCTCCAAGTTTGTTATGCTTATTGTCATTGAACATGCTGAAACAAACCATTCGACTATGCTTTCTTTACTGCACATTTAAAGTGCTTAGAAAGAGATTAAGTTCTCTGAAGGCAGTACACAAATGTATTAGTATTACTATATTAATCGGAGGCAAAGAAAATCGGCATTGCGGCATCACGTTTGTGGGCGGGCTTTTCAGCTTCGCACTTTACGATGGACTGGATTCTGGCACTATAAAGAGGTATCAGTAGTACACCAACTTGAGCGAGTGTGAACGAACATAGAAAGGTACGCTGATAATCCCAGAAAATAGGGTCCTGAAAATAGGGTTATGGAACGAGGCGCGAGCTTCAAAGTTTCTATTCAGCATTCGCTGCTTATTTTACTGGAAAAGGAAAACAATTTGACGATTACGAGCGTTTATTCTAGCCATGACGGTCTTTACCTCCAATTATACCTCAGCTGCAAGCTATTTTAGGCCTGATGCCCCAAACATTGCAGCGTTTTCTCTTGCAGTCGTAATGTTTAAATTCAAGTTAAAGACAGTCTTTTATACGAGTCACGGTAAACAGTAGCAGTATACCTCATACATGGAAAATGAGGCGCAGCTGAAATTTTGATGATATTCTGATGATTATTACTGTGAAGGCGCAGTTGAAGCTGATTTCAGCAAACGTTCTAGAACTCCTCTTTTAACTGACGAGATCTTACAGGCGATCTTTCCAACGTATAGCTAGGACAGAATGAGCCAGTTCAAATGACATGGGCTTATTTAGGGCAAGAGTTTGGTTGCGTGATAACAGTGGACGTTAAACACTTGAGTAAACCATTAGCAGCATAGTAACTACAAGTTATGCTTTGATAGAGTTGACTACCAGCACTTCACAAGGAGCGGCTAAAAAGCATCCTTAACCCTAAACCCCTAAACCTAAGCCCCTAACCCTAAGCCCCTAACCCTAAGCCCCTAACCCTAAGCCCCTAACCCTAAGCCCCTAACTCAAAGCCCCTAACCCTAAACCACTAGTCCTAAACCCCCAACCATTAACCACTAACCCTAAGCCCCTAACCCTAAACCACTAACCCTAAATCCCTAACCCTAAACCCCAAACCCTAAACAACTAACCCTAAACCCTAACCCTAAGCCCCTAACCCTACATCCTTAAACCCCTAAACCAGGGGACGGCAAACTTATCGGACTATTAGGCCGTTTCAGGAGGTCACAAAGGCAAATTGGGTCAGAAAAAACAACTCCCAACCCATCGGTTTGGTGGAGTGGGCCTGGCAATATTGAAAAACAGTCGCAACAGATGCGTAATGCACAGCAATTATAGGGGTAGCCGTTTATCCCCCAGTTAGCTGCTTCTGTTTCATAGAAGCGCCTGACACTAGTTCTAAAAATAAACACGAGCCACAGCTTGAGCTGCAACCCGCAGTAATGAACGGGTACAAAACGCGACAATTCAATTAGGCCGGATCCAAAATAAATGACTAAGAGGGCATTAGGCCGGACTGGAGTACTTGTTAGGCCGAATCTGGAATACAGGCAGGAGTTTTCCGACCTCTGCCCTAAACCCTAAATTCATAGGGTAAAGTCAATCAGAAAGCTGTAAGTCTCAGAAGAATTCATGACTGACGTCCAATAGCTAAGGCTGCAAACTAATGTTTCCAGTCTGGGCTCTCCACTAATGCTTCTCGAGGTTCACCTCTCTATCGCCGAGGATGCATTGGGATCTATAAAGACACGATTTTTGATACTCTGTTGTAGCAATGTGCACTATCAGCATGAATAGCTATTGGCTAATGTTGCGGCATTACATTATTTTCGCTACGTCTGCTATACTTTTGATCCGAACGAACATCACATGGTGTGTAAGCAAGTTAGCTAAACAAAATACCCGTATGTTGTCTACAGGTTCTCATAATTTTTATATCCATATCAAACTAAATTGTGTAATTTAACTGTGATTTGTCAGTATTTTAAGTATAAAATTTTAAATATAAAACGCCTTGCCCGAGGTACATGGTTACGAGGAGTATGCTGCCTGATCAATAAATAGCCTTGACGCTTTTAATGACGTCACATTTCTTGCCTTGAAGCTGGCTCAATTTTTCCGAGTTCACAGACGTGTGTTCACCATTTCACAGCCAACTGAAAACGGTGACAAGACGACTGACCTGATTGAATTCTGTTCACTCCTCCAAATGCTTTAATAGTTAGAAGCTGAATGATGTGAAGTTGAGTTAGGACAGCATCGTATGTAGTATCATAATTTTTAATATAACAAATCAACAGAAATTAAATTTTAGCTATCTGCTAGCATCTGCCGTGGCTCGGGGTGTCAGCCCAGGGATTAAGGATCTCGTACTTCATGAACCAGCTCACGGGTTCGAGTACAGCCGTCGGCAATTATGTTTTTGCACACCGCAAATGGTGTTGATGGCACAAACAGATCTTGTGACATTGTATAAATGAGTCTTGGATCAGCCAACGTTTACCTTACTCACACGAACAATTTCAGTGTTGATCCGCACACAGCGGACTCTACGTCCGCTGTGTGCGGACACTCGCAGTTGTCGACCAGCAGAGAGACTTCTTCCTGCATTCAGTGATAGGCCACAGAGCAGTCTGCCGCATTGCAGCTGGTCCCAGAGACAAGAGTACGTTGGACCAGAGAGTGTCGCTTGAATAGGCTAGCCCGTACCCCGCATGTAAGGTGGTTATGTAAGTCGTAATTAAAGTAATTAATAAAAAAGTAATAAGTAAAGTAATTAAAGTCGTAAATAAAGTGGTAATTATGGAGAGGAACGTGAAGGGAGTAGTGGCTAGGTATAGTAATGCGAAGGCGTATTGTATACATTATTTTTCCTACGGGGAGGGAGGATGACAGTACGCCTTGTATACCCAGTCTGACAAGATAATTAACGCCTGTAACATTTCGATTTCATGTTTAGCAAAAAAAATATTGTGTATTGCGTGTGTCGCATCCTGAAGTGCAGGCGCCTCAAAACCGGTAAATGTTGGCAAGAAAACACTTAATGTTACACTACTACATTAACTTTATTTTGCACCAGGATTCTATTGGTTGACCAATTTCACATCGTCAGTTGCACGCGATCGCTTACGTATTGGCCGAACGCTTATTCTGTATGCTCACATCACCGAGCGTGAGCCAGCTACGGATGTAATTTGTACTTGGGTTTCAATGTCTCAATTTTCCTATTCGCTCTTTACTATTCATTAGCGCCTCCATTGATCAGCGCGAGTTGCCAAGCTGCCAGTCTGTTGGACTTCTCTTCACCGTTATGTCACCGTATTTGCTATTAATGCAAAGACACATCCTGGATGCCATTTCAAGTGTACTCATTAAAGAGCGCTAACTAATGCTGCTTAGACTGACTTTAAAGGCAGATCTGTTCAAAGGCTCCCGACGATCTTGTGTTCCCTCTTCAGAACTTAGAAGCTTACAATCGATTTAGCTGCGTGAGCAACCGCAGCTAGCCTCTCTCTCTCTCTCTCTCTCTCTCTCTCTCTCTCTCTCTCTCTCTCTCTCTCCCCCCTCTGTCTCTCGTTCTCTCTCTCGCTGAGCCTCGATTGCGCCCGGCGTTCACGTGATCCTCAAACTTCTCAGCGTCTGCAGTGGTACTGAAGCGTCGACCGGAATTCACTCGTGCGGATCGCTCCGCGCTCTGCCTCGATGGAGCCTTAGTCTGGCCCTCAGCCTGGAGAGATGCTGGCCGAGGGCTACAGCTGGGTGTTGCTGCTGCTGCCGCTCAATTTCCTTCGTCGCCGGTGAGGTTGCTACTTCTGTAACTTCTGGAGAGGAGGTCAGCTCTTGAGCAAGATGGTCACCCGCCTTGCTCTCAGCGTACCTCAGCAGCAGCAGCAGCAGCAGCAGCAGCAGCAGCAGCAGCAGCAGCAGCAGCAGCAGCAGCAGCAGCAGCAGCAGCAGCAGCAGCAGCAGCAGCACCAGCAGATGCAGCAGCAGCAGCAGCAGCAGCAGCGAGATCGGTCGCAGTCGCCCAGTCGGTGCAGTCGGCGGAGTTCGGCAGCAGTAGAGATGTGCCTCCAGTGGCAGTCCGCTCACGGTCGCCGTCGGTCGCCGCCGCCTGCTTACAGTCCGCCTCCAGCCTACGACGAAGCCGTCGGCGGCGGCGGCGGCGGCGGCGGCGGCGGCGGCGGCGAGCGAGCTGAGAGCGCCGCGGCAGAGCTGAACGGAGCCGCTGGCGGCAGCCGCTCGGCTTTCGAGCCATCAGCTCGCTTCCTGGCCGCCGCCGCCGCCGGGGCTGGGCCGGCGACTTGCTGGACCGCGGAGAGCCACGGAGAGGCGGCACTGGTCAGACAGCCGTGCGGACAGGTGCGTGCGCAGGTGTCTCGCCGGGTAGCGGCACGCGGCTATAAGCAAGCGCAGCCATTTTCGCTCCGCTTTCGGCTCATCAATTTGACGCGGAAGGTTACGACCAAAGGTAGCCGTCGCGGCTGTCGAACCGAGGCGCCTGGGTCAAGGTTGAGTTCGCTGCGCCCGGCGAGCGGCGGTTGCATTCGCTGCTCTCGATACTCTGCGATTGATTGTAGCGTCGTTCGGGTATACTACCGTGGAGGCACAGCAACTCGTGCTGAGGCAGGGGCCTTCGCGGCGGCGAAAACTGAGAGATCGAACCTGGTGTCAACTTGTTCGATTGCGTGTCTGCCAGCTCACAAAGCGCTGCTAATTTTACCCGTTCGATGCAGCATAATCCTCTGCTAACATGCTTCAATACGTCGATATGGCTAGGCACAGACTGGAGCAGCAAGAGGCCTAAATGGAACTTGCATTTAGTGGTTTCTGGTGTCAATTCAAGTTTCAAGCGCCTCTTGAGGACGTCGAACTCGGGCAGAAGTGCTCTAGCACACTATTAGCAGTTTCCACTTAAACCAGATTATATTGGTTTCCGTGTTACTAATTAAGCATTATGCAGCACCTCTGGACACTTAGAATTAATGCAGAGCTAGTGTCTTCTAAAAGTAAAGCAGCCCGAACACTCGAGGCTTTCGGGTAATGTAATGTATCTCCGCCTGTAATAGCCCAAACCCACCAGGACTAAGTGCGTGTTGCGATGGAAAGTTTTCTAAAGCGACCACTCAAAGCCGAAGTGGCTTTCGGCGCGAATACAGGAGCCATCAGACTTCACCTATGGCAACAAAGAGAAAGTTAAAAGCATAGCCGAGTCAGATGCACTGTCGAGGAGCGTGAGTAGCCTGCAATTAGCAGCTCGAGTCGGCTTGAAAGGATGCGCCATAGTCGGCAGCAGCAGGAGAGTAGACGTCGTTGCGTAAGAATTGTGGAAGAGAGTTCCACAATCTAAGACCTACAGAGCAAAAGTTCCTGTCACCAAAGATCTTTAAGCGGAGGAATGAAAAACCTAATTTATTGTCCGTAGAGGACCTCGGGGCACGCGGTGGCGGAAATTGATGCAGCAGTTGAGCTAGGTGTTAAGGAGCCAAGCCGTGGAGGGCCTTGTGGGTCAGCGTAAGAACTTTGCTCCGTACCCACTGATTAACGGGGGGGGGGGAGCATCGCAGCTCCTTCAGCAAAACAACTGCTAAATCTCTGGTTTTTTTTGACTAACCATGTGGCCATATTCATTATCAACTGCAAAGGCGTGACGGCGTAATCGGTGGTCCAGCCAAACTGAATTCCAGCCGTCAAACCTAGACAGAATCATGGAGCTAATAAAATCTTTAGCGCGCCACAGTTGTAAACAGTCCCTAGTCTTGGACAGGGATTAAACATGATGACTAATCGTGGACGCATAATGGTGGTCGCATAACAGCATCACCAGTTGGAAGAGCAAAGTCTCCTAGTCCAGCCACACTCTTGGGGTGTCCTATAAGTACGAGCTTGGTTTTTCGGGAAATTGTGCGACGGTTGGCTAGGATCTCGGAATCAAATCCAGGGTTTTAAGTATCGGTCGAACGATGGCCGACTTGGAAGACTTTAAAACAACCTCTTTGTCCAGAGAAATATTGAAAACCTGTGTTATGGATGGACTAAGTTTGTCCTCCAGGGAAGACCAGAAAGCGGGTGGTATGCGGTCTTCAGATGCCGAGCTCTACTTACTGGATTTCATCATGGAAACCACCTAATTTAAAGAAACATTGGAGAGTTTTTTACGAAAGTTTTTGCAGGCTGCCAATCAAAGCTTGCATTAGTCTGAGGTGGCTTCGGAGGCACGAATATTGAAATGTCAGTGTTCCACACAAGCCAGATTATTACTGCTGAGAAATTATTCGCGGTTCCTGAATTACTATGGCTCGGCACCGACTCGGTCATTACCTATGGTGAGGTGGCATACAAGTCTAAGATATTTAGTATTCGTTCAGTTGCGCCCTCGCATTCGAGCCAGCGCGGGAGGTGAACCCGGCCAACCGAAGCTAATGCTTAGCCCCTTTGGTCGGGTCGCAGGTGCTCTCGCCTAGTGCGAGAATCGCTGTACGTCGCGTGGTCGACGCGTCGTGGACGCCTGGATGTAAACCTCCGTCGCTGTTGAAAAGAGTTTTCCACGAACACGCTGTGAATGTGTATGACTTGTTACGCGTGGGCGCTCCTTATTGCTGATGCGTCCGGTCACCATCAGCGCTCTTACCTCAGCAGCAGCGGTATGCACCGCGCGATGCACTGCGGCGGGTGCACTGTGCTTCGCGCGCAAGTCGCTATCCGCGATACAAGTGTCAGGGGTCGCCGATATTTGTCGCGCGTCTGCGAGGACTTGTGCCGTTATTTTCGGTGCGCTAGTGGACTGAGTATCGGAGCAGAAGCTGCTACGCCGCCGAGTTTGTAACAGCGGTGCAAAGGCGGAAGGCGTCTCAGCCAAATAGTAGTTATCGGAAAGAGGTGAAATCGCACAGTATTTACAAGCTAATAATTCACCGACTTGTAAATGTATTTAAGGTTTGACCAGCAAGCGTGGTGAAAAAAGCCCTTGCATTTCTAAGCTTCCGGATGTAGACGCGGATGTCGTTTTGAACCTGGTCAGATCTGTGTCAGACGTAGACTCGATGTTCGCCGCAGGCGCTTTGCACGACGCATTTTTGGAAGTTTTCAGATAGATAGTGCATATAGCCGCCAATTAACGTAGGGTTGTGCTCAACTATGATACAGATTGTAGTCACGAAATCTAGGTAGAGGCAGTCCGCCACCTTCCTGAGGTGATGGATATTTGCCGATTATAGAAAACAGCTGCCTTGTTCGTACGGGCATCGGACCAGCTGAACATAAAATGCCTTGATTCCACAAGTTTTCCATAGACTGCAATAACGGCGATCTCTGGGGTGGGTAAAATAAGTCGAGGTGGAACTTTTTCAAAATCACTTTGATAACTCGCCTTTTGCTTAGGAAGCCGCTGGTTCCACCTGTTCTTCTCTGGCAGCAGCCGCTAGACGAATGGTGAAATACTCTTAACTTCACAAGCTCAGTCACAGGTTCTATTCCTGCAGCAGACAATTGTGTATTCCCGCTGAAGGCTGAGTGAACCCCCGTAATGCTCTTCTGCCTCCATAGAATTGAGACCTTTGATTCAGCCGATCTTTATTTTACACAATGCCGCACTACTGATCTGCTTGGCCTTACCAACCCCCGTAGAAACAAATCACTACTGATCTGCTTAGCCTTACCAACCCCTTAGAAACTAATCACTACTGATTTGCTTAGCCTTACCAACCCCTTAGAAACAAATGAGCCACAAGGAACCCATGATTTCTACACGATGAAAATGCCAATTAAGAAAGCATAGATTTCCAATTTTTTATTCTGACGCTGGTGGTCAAAGCTTACCTCCATAGCTAGTTCACATGTGTAAATGTCTCAGTCTTTAGGACAAAAAAAGGCACCTTTTATTGGACTATCGCTTACATTACTTGACTATTCGTAGCTACCTCAGGGTTTGCTTCTTGTTGGCCATTGTGACAGTCAAATGGGGCTTCTAGGGCCTGTGCCTGCGGTACGTCTTTTCAGCTACCGCCATGAGTGGCCGGTGATGGCAAAATTGAGGTTCAATCCTTCTGGAAAAGTCCATCCTACGCCCCCTCGGGTTGTCCGCCGCTATCATTTAAATGGTGTGCAGATTTTTAGGGCTGACACTCACCCGGTCTCAAAAGCTGTTTTTGTATTACAAGATGAGGAATTAAATGAGGAATTAAACGGGTGGATGACTCATACTCAATTGACATATTTATGAAGAAATGCCGAAAAATCTGTAAGTGGGCAAC
Organism: Cristatella mucedo; assembly: GCA_009760855.2. Lineage (NCBI taxonomy): Eukaryota > Metazoa > Bryozoa > Phylactolaemata > Cristatellidae > Cristatella > Cristatella mucedo. The sequence continues at coordinate 3,039,114 of WPIO01000010.1, read as the reverse complement.
ATATCAAAACATTCGTGAAGCTGAAGCTAACGTCATTTTAAGCCAAGTGGGGGTGTTTCTATTCCACATTCCTTCACAGATATCGCTTGACGGTTCTGTTAGAGCAAGTGCATTCACGGGTTTCGCGTGGCGGTCCTGTTACACTAGGCTCTATCACGAGTTACTCGGAGCAATTCCTGAGTATGGAAGAACTCAGTTCTTACCGCAGCATAAAAAAGCGACTCGTAGACGTTGGAACATGGAGGTTGAAGCAAGCAAGTAAATGCCTTGTCTGAGCGATGGTAGAAGGCAACTTATGGAGGAGACGCTAGCAAATTGTACTCAGCAAAGCATTAAACGAGCCATCGATGAGAGGACGCAGGGCCAAAAAATGCGACGAGCGAAAAGCAGGAATGGATCGCCACGCTAAGTACATCAAACTGCTGCAGTAACATTCTTAGCCGCTAAATTTCCTTCGGACACGCAGGATGGATGCTTCCTAATTGCTTACAGATACGCTAAGCAATGCTAGTATGTTCGTCATTAGCATGAGTGGCCGGTGTATATGAGAAATGTGAATGCTGAAATGTACGACTGCTGATCCCCAAAGTGCGGACGTACTAGCTCAGATGAATGACACATTTCAAGTTCAGAATAAAGCTAGCAATTAGCTGCGTGTATCATACGCCACTTTGTCCAGAGTGCGAAACCAACTTAAAGGGCGAACTATTAGCTGCATTTCTTGTTTGTGTATTCAGTGCCGGTATTATTTTGTGTACTAGTATTTGAAATGGGTTGAATGATAGAGGTTTGATGTCTAGCTAGAAGCCAGCTAGAGGGCAACCTAGAGAGATCGCAAGCAGCAGACGAAATGCGAGCTGCAGACGATCTGGTTCTGTCTGTCTCCCTCCACCCACCGGGGTCACGCTGAGTCATGGTATCTCTTGGGGCCATTTTTATTGCCCATGACACTATTTGCTGTTTTCTTGCAATTACATAGGGCGGCCCGGTCCGAGGATATATAAAGCGTAGAGTGCATCCGGGCGTGCATAAGAATTCAAAATGCTCGTTGAGTAGCGAGTTACACATGTAACCAAGAGGCTATGCAAAATTGCAGAGCAAACGCTTAACTCAATCAGATTATGAACTAGGCGCTCGTAGAGGCTGTAAAAATGATAAGGAGTGCAGGTAAGCACAACGTCTAGTAAAATGCACCAAGCAAGTGCTGGCGTTTTTATCTCTGAGTGCTGTCGTAAGGCTCTAAGCAAGCTAAAGTCTGAATGCGTACCCAGTTTTTTGTTGCTTGTCGCTTCGCTTGCTGCTTTGTGAGAAAGATCCCGGGTATGTAACATATAACTAATTCCGACGCCAAAACCAAAATGAGCGCATAATCTGCTACATTCACACAGAAAAATAATTGGAAAGCGGTGCAGATTTGCCCTAAGAATGAGCCAAAACTTTGAGAGCTGAACAGCATCGAGGAATCGGGGGAAATATTCCCAAGAAAAAAGAAGGGCTTCGAGGTAATTTATTATTCCCTGGCTAATGGCGGAAGCATAGCCCTAAAATTTCCTGCCGGCTCTGACATTTAAGACGTAGCAAAGTTTTGGACGTTGTGCAAGTTTCAAAACTTCTTTAAAAGACCGCTTGCTTATGCAGACGAACTCACGAGACAGTGCGGTAGAGAGACGCTGAACGCGCTCTAGCCAGCAACTCGCTTATCTATCATCAGGTCGGCATGTCAGCCTCACTCAGCCCAGCTGCGACTGAGGGTCAGCGTGAAAAAAAGTATGTATTTATGTATGTATGTATCTCCGTCTGTAACTCCACAAAGCAACAAAGACTATGTGGTTGCTATGCAGGAGAGTTTTGTATAGCGCACTCACAGCCTAAGCAGCTTTCGGCACGCATTCGGTAGCCAACAGACTTCATCTCACGCAACAAAGAGAGTGTGGGAAGTATAACAGAGTCAGGATGGCCGTTGAGGTAGCGAGTAGCATGGAAGTAGCAGCTCAGGACGGCTGGAAAGGATGTGCCATAGTCGGCAGTAGGAGAGTAGTTGTCGCTGCATAAGAATCGTGGAAGTGGGTTCCACAGTCTAGGACCTGCAGAGCTAGAGCTTCTGCCGCCAACGGTCTTTAAAGAAGACACAAAACTAGTTACAGCGTCTCAGTTAAAACGAGCGAGCTGGCACTTGGTGTTTCTTACGCAACGACAAGTACTCTTCTGCTGCCGACTATGGCTCATCCTTTTCAGCGGTCCAGAGCTGCTACTTCCATGCTACTCACTACCTCAACTACTCTCCCGACTCTGCTATGCTTCCCACACTCTCTTTGTTGCGCGAGACAAAGTCTGTTGGCTACCGAATGCGTACCGAAAGCCGCCGAGGCTGTGAGTGCGCTATACAAAACTCTCCTGCGTAACACCCCATAGTCTTCATGACTTTGTGGAGTTACAGACGGAGATACATTACGTTTCCAAAGCAATGCAGCACCCGTTCGTGCACCCGCGGCCTCGTATTCGTGTCAGCGCCCGAAGTGTCTCGCGCTCCGGGCAGCTAGTGCAAGGCGACATGCGTGGCTGCTCCATTGATCTCTGACTGCCGTCTTGCGGCTGCTTGCAGCAGCAGCATCGACGACCGCCGCCGGAAGACTCGTCGACGAGTCGCTCAGATGGCACGGAGGCGGCGGCAGCGGCGGCCAGCGAGGAGCAGCAGGAGCCGCCGCCGCCGAGCCACATCGGCCTGGCGCTATTCAGCCTCGTGCTCTGCTTTTGGCCGCTCGGCCTGATCGCCCTCGTGTTCGCAGTGCGAGTGAATCGCGCCCTGAATCGCCAGCAAGCGGCCAAGTTCTCCAGGCTGGCCAGGAACTTCAGCGCGGCGGCGATGGCCGTCGGGCCGGCCCTAGTTCTGTCCGGCGTTCTGCTCGCGTCGCTAGCGGGGCCCCACTCGCTCAAGAAGGCCGCCGACCACCCGTTTGCGGGACCGCAGGGTCGCTGAGAACGAGCGAAGGTCGGCGAAGCGAGCGGCAGCGGAGCGAAGGGCTACAAGTGCCGAAGCGGCGCCCCCGCCGGCTCCTCCTTCAGCTTCGTGTCGGAGCCACTGGCGCCATCGAGACTTTCACGATGGAGCCGATTGCACAGGCAGAGTAGAAGCAAGAAGGAGCGCACGCACGCACTCGCGCGCTCAGAGAGAAGCTGGCTAGAGAAAGCTGTCGCGGCTGCCGCTCAGCCCTCCGCACAAAATCTTCGAAAGGCCACGTGCCGCTCGCGGCCGCGAGCGGCACGAGCCCCGTCAGCGCTGCCAGATTCGCAAAAGCTCAAGTTTCGACCCTCCCAGAAAATGTCCGGAGTACTCATGTGCGTATTCTTACGTACCCACAGGCATGCCATCCGTGCAATACCTAATTCGTATACGTACCAATTCTGTGACGTCCAAGGCAAACTTCTGGTTAAAGTTGTGGCATCCCTTAGTTTCAGAAAGCGAGCGTGAAAGCGAGCACGGTCGCGCATAGCAGCTCGTGCTTCAACTATAGCATTAACATTGTCCTACTTAGGCTGTACGAATGCTAGAGGCCACTAAAGATTTCGCGTTGCCTACTGACGGTGGCACACGAGATCGTGCACTGGCCAGTTTCAAACTGGCCAGTGGACGATTGTCAGCACTTCAAGTCCGCTCCTGTGCATCCTCATGACACCCGATAAGTACAGACAGAGAGCTGAGAGGAAGCAACCTTCTGCGTACACTTATCTCAGAGGATTTCCGAGACAATTTTCGAGACAACATTTCTCGCATCCGGCAGCGACCACGCTTTCTCGCGAGTGCCGTCTACGTGCTGGGCGGAACTGATTCGATCGCGATAGCTGTAACAGACTTAATTAATGCACATCGCTCCGCCTGCTGGACAGCATAACCCGCATTGCTGTGAAGCAAAATCACTGAGGAAAAAGTAGGTGCCTTCCTCATACAAATGTGTGTATTCTTTAAGTCTTTTACCTGTTACCTACGTGCCGATTACCGTCGACTAACTGCAGAGTGTTTCTTATCATCCTAAAACGACTCACACTGAACCCTGAAAGCATGACCTCTACAAAGTCAACGAGTGTTCAGGAAGTGAAATGATTTTAAGCTCAAATTTCACAGTTCAAATTGCTAAGTATATCTCGGGTATCACGTAAGCATTCTCTGTTTACGACAGTGAGACATTTTGGAAATATCTGTAGTAAAGATTGAGGTAACTGTCACATTGCTACCTTCAAACTCATCCTCAAACTAATCTTCCAACTTCTACTACGAACTGTGCAATGACCACAGCACGCGCTGCGACTCGCAATTGCTAAGCAACGTTCCTTTTAGAGAATAGATAATTTCAGTTGGGAATCATAGGCCCGCTCACTATCGCACATATCATCGACTGCTATATTCATGGCAGTACAGCAAATAGTTACCGGCTTTTTTCGATACTGTATTTCACGGAAACTGCCCAAATAAAAACCAAGCCCTGGGCACGTAAGCAGTTCTCTCACGCTGCAAGAGTTCGTTTAACCCATTTACCACCTAAACATTTCTCCGAACAATAGTGCCGGGTGGTGCTGACTGGTCTGCCCCGCGGGGATTGCATGCTGGGGTGGCATAACGATCCGAGTGCTGATCGATGAGGCTGAGCTAACGACCTTGTCCCGACATTCCGCTCAGGTTACCGCGTGCAAGCTGCTTCTTTGTAAGCATACCCATTGATCTGCATTTCTCCATAACTCAAACAAGCTTTTCGGGCTTTCTTTTTAGCCAGGGCGCCACTGCACGTCCCTTCTAAATCCACATGCTTGTATTACATGTTTGTCAGGTGGTATAGGTGGGGTACAGGGTAGTGCTCCGACCAATCACGTCGGTACAGCAGCAGTGACTGGAGCTCAATCGGCAATCGCGAAAGATGAGACAGGAGCGTTATGGAAAAGTTACGTGCTGCCCGCTAACCACCCAGCTGCTTCAGACTTCGCAGCATGTCTATGCAGACATCGTGAGCATCGTCGACAGATGAGCTACTGTAGCACCCCAGGCAGCACCAGCTGATGCCCTAGTTTTGCCCGGGCCATAGTGCTCGCCTTTAATGACCAAGGTCATGGGCACGAGACCTCCAGCACATGTAAAGCGCCTGGATAGAGGTTTAAGTTCTCTTATGGCACCATGCAAATGAATAATATATTGCACGTGTATCCGTTTGAGCCCATATCTGTGACGGGAGTGTTTGCCCCATTCATCATATTCATCATATTATATGGGATCCAGAAACCTTAGGAACCTTGACATTGATACTGTCCGCATAAAATATCTTTCTAACCCTTCTGCTTAATCTTTTTTCTGAGCTGGAATCACTCGTAGAATGCTAAAACACGACACTAGCTGATATGCTCGACGAGTTTGCACCTTGGACTAAACACACTGTGCCCACTTGCCTGGTACCTTTTAAAAGGAAGTTGTTCTGCCGCTAATTAAGACAGCCAGATTATACCAAGAGGGCTTAAACAACTTCCACAAAGTCTTCCTGTTGCCGTTCCTATAAAAAAACACTAGAACAGGTTGTAGCAGACCAGCTGAACTCCTAAATTGAAACTTCAAACCTAGCAATTAGTTTCAGCGTGGTTTGAGAGCTAATCACTCTAGAGGCAGCATTGCTTCCGGTGTAAAACGACCTCAGGAATGCAAACCAAGGTAAAATCTCTGCATGTTTAGCTTAGCTTGATCTTTCAGCAGCGTTTGCTACTAATGATCACCAAGCCTTACTCGAGTACCCATCATTTCGGATGGGCATCACTGGCACCAAACTGCAATGGCTTAGGTCCTACCTTAGTTGGAGATTCATCAGCACTGATACCAACAGGCAAAAATTACCCAAGGAGCAACTAAAGTAAGGGGTATCTAAGGGCTCTGTGCTTGGTCTACTTCTTTTTATAATTTATACTCTCCCTCTTTCTGATGTAATCGCCAAGCAAAATCTAGAATATCATTTCTATGCAGATAAAACATAGGTGTATCTATGCTTTGACCCCTCCCAGCTTTCAAGCATATGAAGCAAATCCCCTCAAATCCCTTGTTGCATGCATTGTTGGCATCTGCACGTGGATATATATTTAACTCATTTGTATAGCGCCCCAAGAGAACTTAATCTCTATTGAATCGCTTTACATATGCCGAGGGCTCGATCCCACGACCTCGGCTGGGGCGAGCACCTTAACCACCGGGCCAAACTTGTATTCACATTGAGCGACGATAAAACCAACGTACTAGTTATGAGCAAACCAAGCGCAACTAGGAAGTTGGAAAGCTTACAGCTAAATCGGCTCTGTCAGCACATCAATTGTAGAATCTATACGAAATCTAAGTGTCAGGCTCCAAAGTGACCTTTCACTAAAGATAATATATGCTCCACAGTCAAGCCTGCCTACTTTCGGCTAACGTAACATTGCGAGCACTCGGGCTTGCTTGGGCAGATCCAAGTTGGTTGATACATTCGTGGCATCCCGTCTCGATTTCTGTAACTTACTGCTTGCAGGTCTAATGGCCTATGCTAAAAGGTGCTCCCAATTGGTGCACAACTCTGCAGCTAAGGTTGTCTGTAGTGTGCATCGTAGCTACCACATTAACCACTTCTCGCCAACCTGCACTGGCTCCTATTCAAGCAGCGTATCGACTTCAACGTTTTATCTCTCACTTTTAGATCCCTTCGCGCTATGGGTAGAGCCTACCTGTCAGAGCTATTCCCCACCAGGCTAGGCATCGTGCTACCTGCTCTTCTGTCTAAGGTCGTTTAACCATGCCTCTAAACCTCAAATCATTTGGAGACTATGCAATTAGTTTTGGTGAGCTGTGATGGCACAGTAGGTTAGGCGGTTGATAACAACAATAATGATAACAATACACTTGATAAAGCACCCCCAGAGAACTCTTGTCTCTTTATAAGTGCTTTATAGGTGCATAATCTCTTTATAGGTGCTTTACATTTGCTGCAAAGGAAACACGATCGAATGGCAAGTGGAAATATCACGCTTCATAAGCAACATGAATAACATGGTTAGGGGATTATCATGATCTCGGTCTCGAGATCGTGGCTTCGAATCATGCGGTGCGCGACCCGCTATACAAAAAAGGCTGTTGAATCCGCTAGACTTATTTTTTAGTTCGCATGCTCCCAAAGCCTCTAACTAATTTCCGAATAGCGTCACAACATCTCCTGACTTGACGACGTTTAAAAAGATGCTAGAACCCACTATTCCACACAGCATTTGTTGGGTCCTTCTGGTTTGTCCTTTGGGTGTGCTTATGCATGCTGAAATTGTGCACGTTACCACTAACCCTATACTTATGCTGCCTTTACAGCATACCTAAAGTGCCCATGAAGAGATCTCTGAAGGTGCTTTACACACGTATGATCTTTATTATTAACAAAGCGAGATGCATGTAAGGCAGCGCCTAAGGAGCTACATGGACAGAAGATCGTCGCGGACAAGAAATACATGTGCAGGAGATCGACGACGCTTCTAGTGCTCTCTAGCTTTGATTGTTAGCATCCCAAGCTCGACACCTCGATTGCATACTACATCACTGGCAGCTTTGTAGGCGGTTAGGAAAAAGGTGTAGGAAAAAGGCACTTAAACATAATAACTGCCGGTGCCGACTATCATGCCTAGCCCAGACCAATCATTACGACCTTAGCACAGACCTTTAAAAATAACGTTATGTAGAACAATATACCAGTTATAATGAGTACGACTCCATAACATGCAGCTGGATCGCAATGACCAGAAGTTCAATGCCAGAATCTGACCGTTTGAGAATTTTCCGAAACTTGGAAGTTATTGCCAGCGCCAAGTGAGAAAACTGACACAGCTAAAACCTGTGCAAAGAGTATCTGCTTGTTTTCTGATCACAACGCATTAGAAAATACCTATCGATTTAAATGCTTGCCGCTTGTGCCCATTGGCCTGTCCGCCTAGGCTTGCACATCCTAAGAGCCAGCTGCCACTACAACGTTTCGGGCTCTTAGCACGTGACCGTACTACATGCGTTTGGTCTGATCCTGCCTGGCTATGATCGGTTCCGTACTGTCGCTTAAATTCACGTGTGGGTGCAGCTGCTCCCGCCAACATTCATGAATTAAATATTCCCCACGGGAAGCCTAGACGAAACAATAAAGGAGTTAAAAAAGGGGCGTCTCTATTATTTCCCGATTGCTTCGAGTCGCCCAGCACTCCATCTGCCTCTGTCTGTCTCTGCATGTCTCTGTCTCTCTCTGTCTCTCTCTGTCTCTGTCTGTCTGTCTGTCTGTCTGTCTATCTGTCTGTCTGTCTGTCTGTCTGTCTGTCTGTCTGTCTGTCTGTCTCTCTCTCTCTCTCTCTCTCTCTCTCTCTCTCTCTCTCTCTCTCTCTCTCTCTCTCTCTTTAGACCTGCAGCGATCATTTTAATTTAGTAGTCATCAGGCCGGCTATTACCTAGCTGGCACGCTTAAATAATGCCGATGGAATTCCCACTCCAAAAAAGGGCACACACCGGACTAAATATTCTCCCGTGATTTTATGCTGTCAATTCCAATTACAGTGTATTACCAAATTCTGCACACTGTGCAAACCTTTTTAGTATCAAAAATCATTAGTGAAGCGAGAAATCTTCCTTATGATCCTTGACGTGGATACTGTCTGCTCAATCTTGTGTCTGACCTGCCCTCACTGGTGAAAGGCTACAACATGATAACAGCAGATGTTCTGGATAGGCTTGCTCCTCTGACAAAGCACATTCTTTGTCCGTGCTCAGACGGCCTGCGGTTTACTGCAGACATAAAACAAACAAGGAGTACTAAGCGAAAGCTTAGGAAAGCATGAATAAGATCAAGACTGGCTGTCAATAAACTGGTATACAATATGTGGAACATACCAATCCATCCAAGCTAAGGCCAAATCAAGTCTATAAAAACTATTGGAATTAGAGTTGCACGATCCAAAAATACAGACTTCGACTATCGACCGTCTTAAACCCTACCCAGGTCAAAACCTTACACAGTAACTCTCATATCTATGTAGCGAAGCGTTTCTCTGGCGTCTATGTCAAACAGATGGATCAGATCCAAGTCCAAACCCAATGTAACATCCCCACAGGACTCACCACATGCCACTTCTTACTTTACCTTAATGTCCACACGAAAGCCTGGCTTAGCAAATGTAAAGCACCGAGAAAGAGATTGAGCTCTCTGACGGCATTTTATTAAGTGTTATTATTATTATAGACGGTGTCTTGCTTCCTACCTACTCGAGTTTTCGTTGCATACGTCACAAATACGGTGGGTGCGCTCCGAGACTTGTAGAGAAGATTTTACGAAGACTCAGCAGCCAAGCCCCGTTCTACTTCTTCGGCCAAGACTCAGGCAAGACTTAGCCAGTGGCTAATCGTGGACGTAGTTCAGGCCACGCCTTCTGCATTACTTTGAAAGGAATAACGGGCGACTTGACTAGTGAAGTCATCGATGCATTACATGCACGTCCCTGTTTATGGAACACTCAGAGCTGAGAGTTCGCTCCCAGATTAGCTCCTGATGATTCTTGACCTGATGATTCTTGTGATGATCTAGCAGATCGCTTCTCTCGAGTCTTTGTCCAGAAGATAGACAAGATCAGGGAGTCCATTACTTCGATGACAACATCCCCCTGGAATGCTGTCCCCCGATTCCCGCCTACACCTCAATGTCTACATTTAAGCAGGTCACTAGTGATCTCGTCCTGAAGTTCATGAAGGCTAACTAAAAATTGGCTCTGCCAGCATATCTCCTGTCGAATCAGCTCGAAATCTAGATTTCATGTTCCAAAGTGACCTCTCGTTAGGCGACCAAATCAGCTCCACAGTCAAGTCTACCTACTTTCAGATACATAACATTGCTAAAATGCGGGCTTGTCTAGATAAGGATACCACGTCTAAGTTGGTCCGTGCATTCATGACATCCCGTCTTGACTTCTGTAACTCACTGTTTACTGGCCTACAGGCATGAGCAATCAGGTGCTAACAGCTGGTGCAAAACTCTGCAGCTAGGCTTTTCTGTCGTGAGCGTCGCAGTCGCCACATCACACCACTTCTGGCCGACCTGCACTGGCTCCCAGTCAAGCATTTGATAAACGCGAAGGCTTTGTCGCTCACTTTTAGGTCACTTCATTCTTTGGCTCCAGCCTATCTCTCAAATCTACTCCCCCACCTAGCCAAGCATCGTACCACCAGCTTTTCGGAACCCATCAGTTTACCAATACTTCGTACAAATCTTAAATCCTTTGGAGACCGTGCATTTAGTTCGTATGCTCTCAAAGCCTGGAACTTACTCCCGACTTGCGTCACAACATTCCCTGACTTGACCACATTTAAAATGAACTTAAAAACACCTATAAAGGACAGCATTTAGTGGGTACCAGTGATTCGTCGTTCATGTGCTTATGCGTGCTGACACTGTGTATGCTGCAACTAACCACATTTGCATGCTGACCCTGTGCATGTCACCCCTAACCATATTATTCATTTTGTTTGTTTTTCAAGCAGGATTTTACTTACCATTTAATTGCATTTAACTTTGTAGCAAATGTAAAGCGCCTAGAAAGAGATTAAGTTCTCTGAGGGCGCTTTATCAAGCGCATTATTATTATTATTATTGTTAGAGTTCAAAAATCAGATTTTGAGGCGGCGAGTGGTAAACGCTATAAACAGGCAGGTTTCATTCTAACAGTAATTGCATTAAGGAAGCGTGGCCGTAGAGAAATGCTATTGCTATTAAGATGGAGCAAGACTTCCGTCTAAACCTCCTGCAAAAAGTAAGACCAAACTAAGATTCGACTAAGTAGGAATGGCGGTAGGAAGCAAGACTCGCCATGTAAAACAGCTGAAGACGCCCAGTAATGAACTACTTTAGAAGTTCATCTCCTGGTCTCTGAAGACTTTACACATCTAGACCCCATAACTGCTCTCCAGCTGATGAGACTCATTGATTTAATACTGTCCTGCAAAACTAGCATGCCAAATATCTCCCAAGCCTCAGGTATTGTCCCTGCATCTTCAAAAAAGGCTGCTGTTAAGCTCCGCATTAAGAAGTCAACTCTAGAGCAGGAAAACTTAAGCAACTTCCAACTGGTCTCTATTGCCCCTCCAATCACAGCCACTGGAACTAGAAGTGATGTGAGATGTTACTCTATTTCTGTAACTCCACAAAGCCACAAGGGCTATGTGAGTGTTACGCAGGAGAGTCTTCCATAGCACAATCAAAGCCTAAGTGACTTTCGGTATGCACAGTAGAGAACCAGCTAAATCCGTATAGCAAAACTTTCAACATACCTAGTGAGTTCCAATGATGTCTTAGAGCTCATCACTCTAGTGCCAGTAGTAGTCCTAGCTTATAACGACTTCCTCTAGAATGTAGACCTAGGAAGAGTTGCTCAGCTAGTCCATCTTGATATTTAGGCAGCGTTTGATATATCAATCACCAAGTCCTTCTCGAGAGCGAATTATCTCGCCTGGACATCATTGGCACTTCGCTTTAATGGTATAGGTCTGATCTTAGGCCGATATTTCAAAGCATTGGGGATAAAAGGCAATGGTGATATTGGCAGTCTTTAAAATTATGGGGATTTCCCAATGAATCTGTGCTTGATCCACTTATTTTTTATAATTATGCTCTTTCTCTAGCCAATATAATCACAAAGCTCAGTCAAAGCTTTCCCTATAAGCAGATGCAACACACACTTGTACCTTTGATCTTTGATCTCTACTGCTTTCCGGCATCTCAAAGTCTTCCGAGTCTCTTGCACTATGAATTGCTGACAATGGCAATTGAAGGACAGTAAACTATCTCAAATTGAATGACTAGTGTGATCCAGAAACTAAAAAGCCTAACCCTCAAAATGGGCTCAGCCAGCATATCTCTAGTAGAGGCTGCATGCGTTCGCGTCCCTTCATTCTCTTGCTCCAGCCTACCTATCTGAAATATTTTCTAATCAGAATTTACAATGCACCAATTCCTCTTCTGACTCCAGCCGGTTAGCTTCGCCACTAACCAACCTGAAAGCCTTTGGATACCTTGCCTTCAGTTGGTTTTCTAATAAAGCTTTTAACTTACTACAAAATGATATCAGAAAATACGGACTTCATGCTTACAATGAAGCAAAAAAATCCACCTGCACCTCACAGCATTTGCTTCATCCTGTGAATAGTGCTTTGCATACTTATAGGTGCTGACGTTGTGTATGCTATCACAAACCAATTAACATGCTTCTTTTCCAGTGTACGTGTTGCCTAGAAAGATAAGTAGTTATTTTAGGGTGCTATACAATTGTCTTTTTGTAAGCACTATTATTGGAGTCGGAATTCTCCCCCCCCCGATTGCCTGAGGCCTAGCAATGCGATGCTTTACGATCGATGTGTGCAGACTCAAGATTTAGCTATGGTACTTAGCTGAAAGGAAGTCGACTTGATTAAGGAGCTGATGTGGTCGGTCATTTAGTGACGGTCGCATCAGAACAGGACATCCACATTTCCTTCATGTGATTTAACTTGCTCCCTGGTTATGTCTCGGCTACATTATTGCAATTCCATTTTGGCTGGACTATTGAAAAAAGCCATTTTGCTGAAGGAGCTTCGATGGTTGCAGATTGATCAACAAATACAGAGTAAAGTTCTTATGCTGACCCACAAGGCCCGCCGAGGCTTGACTCCTTTATACCTAGCTAAACTGTTCTACCAGCTTCAGCCTCATCGTGCCCTCGGGTCCTATATGTACAATACATTAGCCGTCCCGTTTCCTTGCCTAAAGACCGTTGGAGACAGAAGCCTCTGCAGGTCCTAGACTATGGAACTCACATCCACAATTATTATGCAACTACTACTCTCCTGCTGCCGGCTGCGGTAAATCTTTCCAGCAATCCCGAGCTGCTATTTCCATGCTACTGACTACCTTAACTGCCCTGCTGTGCTTCTCACGTTCTTGTCGTTGCATGAGATGAAGTCTGATGGCTACCGAATGCGTACCGAAAGCCGCCTAGTCTTTGAATGCGCTAGAGAAAACCCTCCTGCATAACGCCCACTTTGTCTTTGTGGAGTCATAGGCGGAGATACATTACGTTAGAGAAACGATTTAAAACGTATGGGAGTATAAAGTAAGCTGCCCTGCGCTTTTTGCTACTGAGCTCAGCCCGAAAAGCACCTGAATCTAGCCACTTAACAGAGACCCTGTACTTAATCACCACTGCCTATTCCAGCTTCCAAGATTGACCTGCTGACCTTCATCGCTGTTTAGGAGGTCGAAGGTGCACCGTACGTGCACTGACGAGGCTTCTAAAGACAAATGGGCCACAGTGCTTCACTGCTTCAAAACGATGCATTTCCTTCGGATACTTCTGGCGAAGCAAGAGACAAGTGAAGCCAGAACTGTCCTTAATTATGCCTGCCGTTATGGCATACGTGAGCTTGACATTCTTGGCCTTCCGCTTCAACTCAGCCTGCCTCATCAGCATTGCTCTCCACCTCCTTGCTTCTAAGCCTGGTAAGCCAACGATGTCCTGCCTGAATGCTCTTTTGTTTATGTTACAGTAATTGGGAGATAAGAGAGTGATCCTTTACGTCTACTGATCATCTCTCTCTCTCTATATATATATATTATCAAGAAAAAGATTTTTAACTGATATATATTAATACATTAGCCGGCGGTACCCTGTCCTACCGGGGTCGAGCGTGCTATCCGTGCCTCCCGGTTCAGGAACAGGGACCGCACGGCTTCCGAGCCGGTAATGGCATGGGAGACACAGTGCCGCCTTAAAGCCGTCCTCTCCGAGCGTGGAATGCCGAGTTCGGCCAGGCAAGCATTGCTTGGCCACCAGCTGCCGAGAGCCCCGACCACAAAGGCCTCACCACTGCCGACCGGTAGCCAGTGGTCAGGCAAGATCGGACAATGGCTTCATTTATTTATCGGTTATCATTTATTTATACTATTGATTGGTCATATTCCGGGCTGCCACAATAAGAGAATATATATATATATATATATATATATATATATATATATATATATATATATAGGTAGTTACGAGATGATTAAAGAGTCGAGATGATTAAAGAGTCTGTGTTTACTTTCTACACGATAAGAAGAAAGGGAGCTTCTGCATTTCCAGGAAGACGAGCAAAAAGGAGTCTGACATGGTAGCAGGTTACCATTTGCCAAATCGTTTGCATACACCCCGGACACAAGGGTTTGCTGGCAGCTATAGCTCCTTAGAGCAGCCAGCTGGAGCCAGCACGAGCTCCTCACTTGCAAACTGAGCTGTTCCTATACGAACTTACACTTAGCGAGCCGGTGCTGGGTGCCGGCCTCCAAGCTGGCACGTTTTTGGACTCAGCTTTAATCAAGGCAGAACTATTGAGGAAGGCCAGGCTACTGCAGCCTGCCATACAGCTTGCTGGCCCAAGTACCCCCCCCCCACCAGGCTTGCTGCCGTAATCCAACTCCTTCTAGCTGTGCCTGTGCTAGCATATCCATGAGCCAGCTCGTTAATCACTGCAGCTACATCGCTTGATAGGATCCTAGCGAATGATCTTTGGGTGCATTATTGTTTAAGCCATTGGATCTGTAGTGGCTGGTACAATCAGCTATGGATAAACGTCAATTCTTCCATCGCACGCAGGTGACACAGCTATTTGCCACCGCAGTGCAAGTTGCACCCTTATCGGCACTGCACCGACTGACCCGTGTACGAAGGCTTGATCACAAGAAGATCTCACCTTACTCTCATTGCTCGTCTGGCGCCAGTGAGATCGATGTGGACTGTTTGCTAGGGCACAGCAAACGAAAGCTCATTTGACACGCATAGAACGCTATTCACTGACTGAATGCCTTTACAAGATAGTGCAGTAGAATCACCCCTAACGGGGGTGCAGCACGTAGAGAGCCTACTTATAGTTATGCATCAAAAGTTAGCGACTTAACATCCCTCGACTGTGCTGTAGCCTTTCCACCAAGGCCAGTCCATCTCTTAACCTACAACACACTAGTTGGAAATATGCAACCCTTAGCTTAAAACAGCAACAAGACCCAAAAGCAAAATTCGACGGCCTCGTGAAACTAAATGAAATCAATCAATAAATGTAAATCATCCCAGTGTCCTGTGGCCGAAAACCAACTGGAAATTGTTTAATGTTCTCAGCACAGTTTACCACAGAGGGAAGCCAAAGGGTCAAGATCATGTCGCCTAAACTTCTTGTTAGCTCAGGTTGCTTACCATCAGACGATAAACTATGCGACCAGCACAATTCTTGTGCTAGAGCACAACAAAAGCACAATCTAGTGGACAGCAGTCGCAGGCATGAGTGCAGCTTATTTTCACCCAATTAGACTGACGTGCATGCAACACAATAATAATTGTGTCATAAAAGGCCTGTTCTGTTATGCATGACGACACGGCCGGTCTAAAATAATTGGCACATCTGTTAGCATATGATCAATTAAAATAATTTGCACACGCCCAGCAAATGTCATGGCAAGAGCAGCCAAAATGGCAAGTCAGAATCAAACCAACAGCCAATATCACCTCAGAATCAAACCAATATTTCCAAAATGGCATCATAATCAAACCAACCCGCTGCCATCGATAATGGCAAAAAGAACTGAGGTAAAGGAAAAAAGTGCAGCATACACAATGTACAGAATAAACAATCGACACTGAATAAGATGAAGCTGCCCTACAAATGCCAACAAGAAACTCGAGGTGATAGAGCGTCTAGAACTGCAGCCACCCAAGCATTAACTCTTCAAACATTATGAGCCATTCGGAATGCATCATGATGTACCAAAACAAAGAACAGAAATTAACTTTGTGTTGCGATGTAATCCAAGTCCACTTTAACAAGTAGCTGTGGTTGGCTTTGCAGGAGCTACTAGATGACTGACTTATCATAGCTGGATTGACTTCCCGAAATGAGCCATTGCTGCAATGGCTGCAGCACCACAGATGATGCCAGCATTTTGTATAGCAAAGGTCTTCACAGGTTCTGAACTGCTCTCTTCTGCAGCCTTCATCTCCGGAAGCTGGTGGAAAAACGAAGTGAAATGTTTTTACGACGAACTTTTACTCTAAACAAAATTAAAATAGAATGCTTGAGGGAGTGGCAGTGATGCAAGGCATGCAGCAAGAGGCGGAGTAAGGATTGTCATGTATGAGGCAAGACCAGCAAGATTTTCACCATTCAATCATGCTTCCTTTGCAGCAAATGTAAAGTGCCAAGAAAGAGATTGAGTTCTCTGAGGGCACTGTAAAAAATGTATTATCATTATTATTATTTCACGAAGGCAGCAGATAATGTCTTAAATCAGGCCGAAGAGCCGCGTCGAGAGAAATTATTGGGCAGAATCGTAGCAATTATTCGACACACACCGGGCAGGCTCGACTGGAAGTTGGACATGATTTTGTCGTTGGTGGCGGTCGGGGGCATAGGTAAATGGAGCAGCTCAGGTCTCGGTCCTCCATCGCTTTGGTGGAATGCCCCACTGACAGTGCCACTGCATGCAGCAACGATGGCACTCGCATATCAATCAACGCGAACAGGTCTGAAAAGCACTAGCAGGAGAAGTGAGGCAAATGGAATAGAAATGAAGGTGCCACTCACCATATCTGCCAGACCAATGTATATGAAAATGCCACCTGCGAGG
The DNA here is from genome assembly GCA_009760855.2 of Cristatella mucedo. NCBI lineage: Eukaryota > Metazoa > Bryozoa > Phylactolaemata > Cristatellidae > Cristatella > Cristatella mucedo. Next base: position 3,022,426 of record WPIO01000010.1, on the reverse strand, counting down.
CCTAGGATCCAAGGGGCAGCATGCATCACTTCGGCCAGCTTGATACCGACGATCAGGCCCACATAGCATGGGCATCCGGACAGGAAGTTGTATAAGACGGCTCTTCTTTTGCTCATGCCAGCATTAAGTAGAATCGCAAAATCTCCTGCACGTATGAGATAAAAAGGTGCTTCATTATTAGGATTGTCAGCCTACGCAGGGTTCCAGCTGCCGTCAATTCAGCTAGTATGAGGAAATAAAGCATGCATACTCAACTGCATAAGTGAGCAAACACGAGCATGGCACACAGTTTGTACAGAAACAAAGGCTTCGTGCTATTTCATTTCGCATCTTGATGAAGAAGTGGCAAACAAGAGAGTAAGAATGAGGAACAAGATACAGACAACGGGTGATCTGACAGCTGCACTAAAAGAAGATGGCCTTGGTCGCACAGGTGCATTCCTAATTAAGCCAGATGCTCATCAGTCAGGTGACATGTTCTCAGTCTCTTCAGATGGGCATCGTGTTCGACGACTTCGGACTGCTCTTGACAAGGACCCAAGCCGTGATAGTCTCACAGTCACTACTACTAAGGATGTCGTTCTTTGTATGAAGAAGTACAGACTCAGGGTGGTGTTTCAAACTGGGCTAAAATTGTCTGATGTCGTTCTTTTGTAGGTAGGCTGGGAGTTGTTTAGCAACAGTCTTTCTGAAAAAAAATTGAAAGAAAAGGAAGGTGTAAGACCGAGCAGTAAATTGTCCAAGATCCCGGATTCCAGCCTAAGCTTTTGAAGAAAAGGAGCAGTGATAGCCGGCATTGACGCCGACCTGGGAATCAATGAAAGACACCTGAACAGCTGAGCGCTATGTCAGCAAATTGCTTTCCACCAACAAATGTGAAATAGAATAAGGGTTCAGCAGATGATTTAAAACTCTCGGTCTCTTTACTATGTTAATCCAATACGTAATCTAATTAAAAAGATAGAAACTTTGCATAGCAAATAAGTACTTAAGTGTATCAATGGACGAAGCCAACATTTTGGGGAATAAGACTAGTTGGTTTCGTTAAGCTGTTAATCCAAGGACTCGTGAATTTACTTTATGCAAGACCAATAAAGCTGCAGCAAAAAAGGATGTACTACATTATGCTTTTTAACTAGTCTGCGAGTAAAACTCCACTTTTTACTGAGAAAAGGTATGCAAAAGCCACATGACTGCAAAATATTAGCGATCCAAATCGTAATACAGCTCAACGCATGATGAGAGCTATTAGCAGCTGCGGTGGCACATTGGATTTCAAGTAGCAAAACGAATGCAAATATAGCTGAATCAACGACAGCCACGTGTGGCCACTGTGCACCAACATTGCTAATCAGCATTCAACTTTTTTTCTAAGCATAGTGGACATGCTGGCCTATGCTGCTGATGGTCGAATGTACACAGAGGCTGAGAAAGCCAGTGACACTAGAACGGTTTGCCGGTGTTAAAAATTAAGTGCTGCACATAGTAATCTAACACTAACTGTCGCTTGAGAGTGATAAAAAAAGGAATCAGGCTCCCCAAAAAGGGCGAAATGTCATCAAGTTTTTCTCCCGAATTGTGCGTTTGTGCCAGCCGTGCGGGCCAAAATAACGTTAGGCGAACTAGGGCTATTGTTCTTGCAAAACAAAAGGACAACGAACACCATCCTTACCACAGCATGTTAGGTTACTTCTAGCAAACGACAGTTTGAAATGTCAAAAACTAATCCCAATTTTGTTCCATTTAATAACTAAAGTTTACGTGCACATAGTCCGAGTACTCCTGCATCGAGATCAAAGGCTTGCCATACCTGTAGCTTTAAAGTTGCCTTTTTTGCAGACGACAACAAGGCATATTTCCTGCAGCACTAGACCTCTTGCAGAAGAAGACATTGCTGCTGCTGGGAATTTATGCAGTAAATGCACCAAACGTCTTAATAAAAGCTGGCCTACGTTTAGCAGTGTCGTTAATGACCTTATTGAGCCCCCAACAAGCTTTGGCTGAGTGGATGCCGACAACTGTCAATGACAGAAATCGCACAGGCAGTTGCAATTTTTCAAAGAACCCCTTAATAGACGGTTCGAAAAGCCGGCTTGTTGATTCTTTCCGATCACAGACGAAAGAAGGTTAAGAGTCCGACCTCTTTATTCCTCAGGTTAGCCATTATAGCACATTTCTCGGCATGGCCAATCGCATCACTAAAAAAGGTGATTCCTATTCACACTTCGGGCAAGCAGCAAAGCTATCCATTCCATGAATACTTTCCATCGCAGTGTTAGGTATGCTGCCGTTGCGATCTATCTCCGAATTACTGAGAAGCTCCCGATCCCTCCGAGGAGCCGATCTACATTTACGATAATTGTGTCAAGGCCCTTCCCCGGAGCGCCCCATCATCAATGGTTTCAAGGACGGCTCCAGATACAGCGCTTGTGAGGACACGTAAGCACCTTAGCCATGCTTTTCACGTTACTTCACCCAGGCAGCAGAATAGGCAACAATTTTTCCCTGAGTTGCAGAATCTTCCATTGCTATTACACTGTGCATATGTAAAGGTAACGGAACTGCTCACAAAAAAGGACTCGGCGATTGGTCAAGGGTTTAGGTTTTGCCTTTTCTGTCAGGCTATTGCGTAAATGTCCATGCAGTAGTACTTTTTACATATCCTTATACAAAAGCAGCTTCTTCGTTAGGGAATATAGGCTGCGGTTTTAGCCAATATCTAAAATTGAGATAAACACAAAGGTGGGCACACACACACACACACACACACACACACACACACATACATACACACATAAAGTGTGTCTGTCTCTTGCCTCTCTTGATCCTCTTCTGTCCTCTCTTGCTCTCGTGTGTGTGCGCGCACGCACGTGTGACTGAATAAATAGCTATGCGCAGCCACTTCTGAGCACACTGTGACATCATAGAGAACTGGAAACACTCAACATGGCTATGTTGCATCGACAGCAATAGGCTGAGTTCTCGGAATCACGGCGAGCTATTTGCAAAAGAAATACTTCGGTGGCTACTTCAAAGCACCGAAAGCCCAGCTGAGAAGGGGTATGTACTTGTCAACCTTGCTGCTAACTTTACAAAGGTAAGGCAAGCAAAACCGGAGGTGGTGCAGTGGCACGCCGACCGGAAGCTGTATGCTCCCACAGAAATGCCGGGCCTTTCTTTCCTCAGCAACACCGAGCCCTATTGATGCTCTCTGCTATTGATGCCTGTTGATGCTATGATGCAGGCTTTGAATTTCGGCATATGACACACTCATATACTTATCCGATGATTATGCAGGATTGTACAGTAGCATGACCTATCACCACAGTGCAACCGAAGAGGCACTGCGGCGGCACTGTGTGGGGGACGAATTTCCAGTGAATTCTAGGCACAATTTGGAGGAGCTAGTTTGCAACGACCCGGCTTATTTTCTATAAAGTCCAATCAGTCGACGGAAGCAGGACATGCTTGGACAGCCTATACTTACCAGCCAGCCAATGATGGCAAGGTGGTTCGAAAAACGAACAACTTTGCTCAAACGGTGACTGCCAGCTGAATGCAGCGCATGCTAAGAGGCTAAGAGCCACTGCCCTGCTGCTGCAGCTACTGATGAAAGCCAACAAACAGTCATGCATTGGCAGGGGGTATTGTAGTGGCACTGTGCTGCCAGTATCAGGTGTGTGGCCACTGGCCCCATAGCAGCCCCCTCACCAGACTCAAGTAGAGATTCAGCAGTTTGCGAACAGTCTCCCTAGTCCCCCCTCTAGCATCGTGACGTGGCTTGCACCACGACCAGGCTGCAGGTAAGCATAGCCGGTGCTTACCCGGCCAGCTGACACGGCAGCTCGAGCTCGACTGCATCAAAGCCTAGAAACTGGTGAGCCGCAATGGCACACTAGGTAAAGGCGGTTGCTTTTCACGAACTCGGTCCCGATGTCGTGGGTTCAAATGCTGTGGTGGGTGATCCTTTATCACTGCTGCGAGCGGTGGTGGTAGCCGTAAAGGTTTTTCTATCGCTATACAAAAGAGGCTGTTAAATCGGCTAGTATTTATTTACTAAATTGTTACAGCAGGGAGCCTACCAGTTCCGACTGCCAAGTCAATCAGATACAAATAAATTGGGACTGGGGGGGGGGGCTTCCCATTTCGAACAGAAGCTTGCTATTTATTCTAGGCTACCGAGCACGAAAACAGAGGCCCAGGAGGCAGCGGATGTCAGCCGAGCAGCAAGCAGCAGTGGCAGCATCAACTGCAAAAGAACTGCTGCTGTGTAGGCTCATGGCCCGATTTCATTGGTCGGCCGTTTATCGGGCTAATGCACCAGCTGCCACCCACTGCCGGCTGTAACCGGGTGCTTGTCAGATACCGATATGACCGGTTAGGGCTGCCCTGCTACATACAGTGTCTGACCTCCCTGCCACCTTGTTTTAGTAGCCTTCACTGCTGATAACGACCAGGGGCCCTCTCTGCTCTCCAGGCTGCAGTGTACTCTACGCTGCTCAGACAAGTACAGTTTCCCCACTTTCCCTCCATCGCTTCAGCTCATGCAGGCATTGGTGCTCTCGGAGCACATTTGCAAACACTGTCGACCGAGGGGGGCAGGGAATGCGACCGAAACTGCCGTGCAGTAAGGACCTCCCCCCCTTCGGTACGACAAACGCATTCAGCTGCCAGCTGCTTACCATCGACGATCTGCACAGCAGGAGATGAGATATCGGGTGAAAGGAAGAACGATGGGTACGAGCAAAGTTTTGAGCCAAGTCCCAACTGCGACTCTTCGGCGCCAGAACGTCAATCCTGCGGTGGCCCCCCCCCCCCCGACACGACGCAGGTTTCCTGCCGAGTCGAATAAATAGCAACGTCTACCACCAACCATGTGATCGTTCGTCGTTTATACCACATGTAAAATGCCTAGACTGAGAGGCTAAGTTCTCTGAAGGTGCTATACAAATGCATTATTATTAATATTAATGTGATGGCACGCCAGCCTACGAGGTGCAAACCAAGGGTGGCACAGAAGGCCGAAGTACCAGCTGCCAAACCCGCGAGACCAAACCAAACGCTGGGTTGCCCCAGACCTCCCAGATCTCTCTCCCCTGTGAGATGCTGGGCAGGCAGGCTTAGGCTGGGCCACGCCTATGGCCACGTGGCTGGTGTCACGAATCCTAAGTGCTTACGTCTCGGATTCGAATCAAGCCGTCGGAAGTATTTTTCACCATTTGCCATACACTGCACGCCGACAATGGGTGATGACCCATTGAGCACAGCAATGCCTGACATGTACCCATAACGTGCAGCCACCATGCCACAGGTCGGCACGACACAGCATCGTAATGTATGCCCAAAGCTGGATGGCAGTATCGAATGCATTATTAAGTGTGCTGTCCCTCTGGCGCAGATCGCCTGGGCCAGCCACTCGCACGGGGTCTACAGATAGACAGCTGTGACAGGCTGTCAAAGAAAAGAGATCAAAGGGCTCCTCACTAAGCAGAGCAAGCCGGCAAGCGAGCACGGCAGCAGAGAGGCTGGCCTGTTCAACTTTAGCATGATTGGAAAAAAAGTCGTCCGAGTGATCGGCTCCCGGGAAAGAGTGAGTGAGGGGAGACAAACGAAGTCCAGCAGGGCCAAAGTAGCCGAGACCATCTTTCGCTTTTTGAGTAGGAGAGGGACGACAGGGGGAAGACCCTGGCGCTTTGCAATTCAGAAGTCTGTCGGAACCGGTACATGCAGATAATCTCATTCAATCTGCATTGTGTGCCCACATCCTCCTCTAAAATAACCTGTGAATCGCGAAACCTCAAGACCCTTGACATCGACGCTGTCCGTGCGAGAATATCTGCTTCGCCTCTGCTGCTCAATCCTCCCTCCGATCTGTCATCATTGGTGGATAGCTTCAACACGACACTAGCTGACACGCTAGACGAGTTTGCCCCTCTGACAAAGCGCACTGTGCGCCCCCGCCCAGACGGCCTATGGTTTACCGCAGACATTAAACTAGCCAAGTCTACTAAACGAAAGCTTGAAAAAGCATACAAAAGATCCGGACTAACTGTCCATCGACAGGCATATGAAGACTACTGTAGGTCGTACCAATCGATCCTAGCAAAGGCTAAGTCTAGTTTTTATAAAAACATTGTTGAATCACAGATGCACAATCCAAAAATGCTGATGTCGACAATAAACCATTCCCTCAACCGTTCTCAGATTAGCTCCTTACCTGATGATCCTAATGATGATCTAGCCAATCGCTTCTCTCGATTCTTTGTGCAGAAGATAGACAAGATCAGGGAATCCATCCCTGCGATGACAACCTCCCCACTAGAATGCTGTTCCTCGATTCCTGGCTGCACCTCAATGTCTGCATTTAAGCAGGTCACTAGTGATCTAGTCCTAAAGTTCGAATCTCAATCAAAGAAGACGACAAGTCCTCTGGACCCTATTCCCACTGTCCTGCTCCTACGTTGCACTGATCTGCTGCTGCCATGCATAACTAACATAATTAATATTTCATTAGCCTCAGGTCATGTCCCAGCACCTTTCAAAAAAGCTGTAGTCAGGCCACTTCTCAAGAAAACTACACTTGACCAAGAGAACTTGAGCAACTACCGCCCAGTTTCCCTTCTACCATTCCTATCAAAGACACTGAAAAGGGGTCGTGGCAGACCAGCTGAACTCGTATATAGAAACCTCACACCTTGCTAGTAAGTTCCAGTCTGGCTTTAGAGCTAATCACTCCAGAGTCAGCATTGCTTCGGGTATACAACGACCTACTTAGGAATGCAGACATAGGTAGAGTGTCTCTGGTTGTTTTGCTTGATCTTTCGGCAGCTTTTGACACCATCGATCACAAAGTTCTTCTAGAGCGCCTCTCATCTCGCCTGGGCATCACTGGCACTGCTCTGCAGTGGTTCAGGTCCTATCTCAGTGGGAGACTCCAGAGTATTGACGTGAATGAACAAAGATCATCTGAAGTACCTCTGAAATATGGAGTACCTCAGGGCTCAGTGCTAGGTCCGATTCTTTTCACGGTTTATACTCTGCCTCTTGCTGATGTGATTGCCAAGCACAATCTAGGCTTTCACTTCTATGCGGATGACACTCAGTTGTACCCTTGCTTTGATCCCTCCCAGCCTTCGAGCACCTCAAATTCTCTAAACTCACTAGCTGCATGCATCGATGACATCCGCACATGGATGGCAGCAAATTTTCTAAAACTTAACGATGATAAAACTAACTTACTAATTATGGGCAAATCCAGTGTGATCCAGAGATTGGAAAGGCTGACTCTCAAAATTGGCTCTGCCAGCATATCTCCAGTTGAATCAGCTCGAAATCTAGGTGTCATATTCCAAAACGACCTCTCGTTAGACGACCATATCAGCTCCACAGTCAAATCTGCCTATTTTCAGCTTCATAACATTGCTAAAATTCGGGCTTGTTTAGATATGGATACCTCATCTAAGTTGGTCCGTGCATTCGTGACATCTCGCCTTGACTTCTGCAACTCACTGCTTACTGGCCTACCGGCATGTGCGATCAGGCGATTGCAGCTGGTGCAAAACTCTGCAGCTAGGCTTGTCTGTCGTGAGCGTCGAAGTTGCACATTACTCCACTTCTCGCCGACCTGCACTGGCTACCAGTCAAGCAACGAACTGACTTCAAGGTTTTGTCGCTCACTTTTAGGTCCCTTCATTCTATGGCTCCAACCTATCTGTCAGATATACTACCCCACCAGGCCAAGCATCGTACCACCCGCTTTTCGGAATCCAACAGTCTAGAAATACCTCATACAAACCTTAAATCCTTTGAAGACCGTGCATTTAGTTCATATGCTCCCAAAGCCTGGAACTGCCTCCCGACCTGCATCAGAACATCCCCTGACCTGACCACATTTAAAAGGAACCTAAAAACACACCTATTTAGGACAGCATTTAGTGGGTCCCTGTGATTCATCCTTCACGTGCTTATGTGTGCTGACACTGTGCATGCTGCCACTAACCACATTTACATGCTGACCCTGTGCATGTCACCCCTAACCATGTTATTCATTTTGTTTGTTTTTCAAGCATGATTTTACTTACCATTCAATTGCATTTCACTTTACAGCAAATGTAAAGCGCCTAGAGAGAGATTGAGTTCTCTGAGGGCGCTTTATCAAGTGAATTATTATTATTATCATTATTATTATTAACTGGCCTGGTAACAATCTTGATTGTACTGCACAGAGGTGTTATAAACAGCATAGGACCCAAAAAGCGCTGCATGCAGACAGGTAAGTCCAGCTGCCGATTCAGCTACACTTGCATTTAGTGTGCAAGCAGTAGCATGGATAAGCCATGGTGTGGGCAGTGGGGCACTATAACAGGTATTCTGAGACTAAACAGCCAAAGATGAATAGAGGAAAAACCATCGATACGGATACAGGAAATGAATACGGATGCCCTCCGAGTTCATTTAGCAAAACAACATACCGATGACTTCTTCCTGACTACTAGTAAAATGTTCTTCTGATAAACGTTGTGTTCGCACGTCTCCGAAAGACTAACGGGAGGCATGAGCTGGGCGTCAAGAACACCACCAACAGTTTTGTTTATACAACCGCTACGGAAAACGTACATACCATTTATTATCTGGTAGCCGACAGCATATTAACGGGCAATAACGTCCAGGCATGAACTAAAGGCAGCCACATGACCATGAATGTGAAGAAGAAGGGATTTTAGAAATACGATAGCCACACGTACTAAAACGGAATGAAGGGCAGATTAGGATTTACTGATATAACTAAAAAGCCTGAAACCACAAGGGTTACTTCGACAGCAACGAATGAAGGCTTGAGATGACTTTATCATATCATGCTACCTCCGAACACCTTAACCAAACCCTGTCTGTCGTGAGCTTCACAGGCGCCAAATCACACCACTTCTCGCCGACCTGCACTGTCTACCAGTCAAGCAACGCATAGACTTCAAGGTTTTTTCATTCACATTTAAGTATCTTCATTATTTGGCTCTAGCCTACCTATCAGATCTACTTCCCACCAGGCCAAGCATCGTACCACTTTACGCTTTTCGGAATATAATCGTTACCCTATAACTCGTACAAACCTCAAATCTTTTGGAGACCGTGCCTCTAGTTCGTATGCTCCCAGAGCCTGGAGCTCACTTCCGACCTGCACCACGACATCTCCTGACTCATCCACATTTAAAAAGAAATAATAACAATAATAATAATAATAACGCACTTCATACAGCGCCCTCAGAGAACTTAATCTCTTCCTAGGCGCTTTACATTTGCTGCAAAGGGAAGCTCGATTGAATCGTGAGTAATATCATGCTTGATAAACAACATGAACAACGTGGTTAGGTGTGACATGCACAGGGTCAGCATGCAAATGTGGTTAGTGGCAGCATGCACAGTGTCAGCACGCAAAAGCACATGAAGGACGAATCACAAGAAACTAAAAACGCATGCTATCACAGCATTTAGTGGGTCCTAGTGATTCAACTTTTATGTGCTTATGCATGCTGACACTGCATGCTGCCACTAACCACACTTGCATGCTGACCCTGAGCATGTCATCCCTAACCATGTTATTCTTGTTGTTTATTGAGCATGCTACAACTTATCATTCGATCATGCTTCCTTTGCAGCAAATGTAAAGTGAGTAGAAAGATATTGAGCTCTCTGAGGGTGCTATATAACATGTATTATTATTGTCATTAGTAATACTATTACCAACTGCAGGCAGCTGAATCAGTCGATTTGTACTGTACTGTACTCTACCTGGCACCTTTGCACCTGGTTAAACAGCTGCAACAGTTTGAGCCTCATTGTGCCCTCGGGTACTCTCTCAGGACAATAAATTAGCTGTTCCATACTTTCATTTAAAGACAGCTGGCAATAGAAACGTTAGTTCTGAAGGTAATCGATTTCGGAACCGCGTGGAGGCCACGCGTGACCTCATCCGGAAATTCATCTCCCAATCAAAGAAAACTAGTATTTCTCCGGATCCCATACCCACGGTCCTAATTCTACGATGCATAGATCTACTGCTGCCAGGCGTAACTAACGTTATGAATATGTCCTTAGCCTCAGGACATGTCCCCTGCTCTATTCAAAAAGGCAGTAGTTAGCCTTTAATTACAAGCACTAAACCAAGAAAACTTGAGCAGTTTCTGCACTGTCTCTCTTGTACCACTGGGCCGTGATAGCCCAGGAGGTAAGGTGCTCCTCTTCATGACCAAGGTCGTGGATTCGAATCATGCAGTTAAGCAGTCCTTTATTGCCAACTGCAAGCGGTGGTGACAGCCGATAAGGCTCTTCTGCTGCTATACAAATAAGGCTTTAAAATCAGCCAAACATTTTTTACTATTCATATAAAAGACACTGTAAAGATTGTGGCAGATCAGCTGAATTCTCACATTGAAAGTTCAAACCTAGCATTCAAGATCCATTTTGGTTTTCGAGCCAATCACTCCACAGAGTTAGCATGGCTTAGGGTTTACGACGACCTTCGCAGGAATGCAGATTAAGGTAAAGTATATCTGCTTGTTTTGCTTGATCTTTCGCCAGCGTTAGATACTATAAAGCCTAGAGTCCTTCTCGACTGCCTCTCACCTCGCCTGGCCTTCAATAGCACCCCACTACTATGGTTCAAGTCCTATCACAGTTGGACATTCCGGAGTATTGATGTGTACTGAAGAGGATTATCTTAGGAATCCCTGAAGTATGAAATATCTCAGGGCTCTGTGCTTGATCTGCTTCTCTTCACAGTAATTAAACACTCTCTCGCCGATGTGATCATTTTGCACAATCTAGGTTTTCACTACTACGCAGATGACACTCAGTTGTATCTTTGCTTTGATCTCTCCAACGTCAAATTCTCTCAACTCCCTTGCTGCATGTATTGCTGACATCTGCACATGGATGGCAGAAAACTTTCTCAAATTAAATGACACAAAACTAACTTACTAGCTATGGGCAAACAAAGTGTAACAGAAATTGGAAAGCTGAATGCTCAAAATCAGCTCCGCCACCATATCTCCTATAGCATCTGCACAAAATCTAGGTGTCCTATTTCAAAGCACTTGAAGATCACACCAGCTCCACAATAACATCCGCCTACTTTTCAGCTACATTACACTGCTAAAATTAGGGTTTGGTTATACAGGGATGCTCCATCCAAATTGGTCCATATATTTGCAACATCCCATCTTGATTTCTGCAACTCACTACTTGCTGTTCTACCGGCATGGACAATCAGGCGCTTACAGCTGGTGCAAAACTCTGCAGCTAGGCTTGTCTGTCGTGAGCGGCACAGTCCCCACATCACACCACTTCTCGCCGATCTGCACCGGGTCGCAGTCCAGCAAAGCATCAACTTCAAGGTTTTGTCGCTCACTTGTAGGTCCCTTCATTCTTTGGCTCCAGCCTACCTATCAGATCTACTGCCCCACCAGGCTAAGCATCGTACCACCCACTTTTCGGAATCTAGCTGTTTACCTATACCTTGTACAAACCTAAAATCCTTTGGAGACCGTGCCTTCAGTTTGCATGCTCCTAAAGCCGGGAACTAATTCCAGAATGTCGTCACGACACCATCGGACTTGGAAAATTCTAAAAAGAAGCTAAAATGCACCTATTTGTCACAGCATTTAGTGTGTCGTTGAGATTCGTCCTTGGTATTAATGCATGCTGACCTTGTGCATGTCACCTCTAACCCTGTTATACTTGTTGACATTGTGCATACTAGTACTAACCATTCGACCATGCTTCCTTTACAGTATATGTAAATTGCCTAGAAAGAGGTTAAGTTCTCTGAGGGCGCTATTATTAGTATTACTATTATTATTTTTGTCAGCTAGCCAGCCCCTCTATTGGATCACCACACACACGGCTTCCCTGGGTACTTGGCTGCTCTTCCTGTTTACACTACATTCGACTGCTATATAAATGAGATTGTTTGATTAACTGAACTTAACACATTTACGACACGACCTGGTGTTATGCTTCATTTGCATATGAGTCCTGAGAAAACATACTCTCTACAAGGGTGCTTTACGTATACCTTAGGGCTCGAGCCCACAAACTTAGTCCTTTAGGCAAACTTCTTACCCCTGGGCCAAAACAGGGCAGGCGTGAGAATTCTCGTCAAAGCGTGCAACAAGCAAAATAAAAAATTCTCTGTCAACTAATAATTGAAAAGGTAGACAGCAGTACCCTGATTTAATTTTGCTCGCCCAGCCAGTTGCCTAGAGGCCACCATGTGGATGGCCTTGCTTGCATTACGATTCATGACCGAGCCACGTTGGCGGTTCGAGTCCTGCATCAGGCGATCCTCTTTAGTCTGCATCGGGGGGGGGGGGGGCCACCCACAAAGGCTCTCCTGCTGCTAAGTACCGGAGGCAGCTGAACCAGCTGACTCTTGTCATCTGCAATAGTGCAACGAAAACTGCAAACAGGCTGCTGAGTAGTGCTCAAGCTGCATCTCGCTGCTGCCACAGTCCTCTGTGCCTCGTGCCCCATCCTGGCTCGCATGCCCCCCCCCCCATTGCCACATGCAAAAACAAGAATACCAGGACAGAAGCCACACCTTTGATATACCTACAGACCAGCAGACTGCATGAGCGATGCATTGTGGCTTACATACCGTAAGCCACAATACGTATCGTAAGCCACAATGCGCAAGCCGAAATCACAGGGAGAGCAGCCACTGCTTAAAAGCTAAGCAAATCGCGCAGGTCGAGCTCATTCAATACCCGGGCGACTGCAAACATTGAACGAGCCAGCAACGACGACGACGAGGAGCACGTCAGGAGCTTGGAGGAAGTAGCTATAAATCGTGTGGCCATCGATAGCAAACGACGACAGTGAGGCCTAGCCAACAAACGCACCGAGACAATGACATTCGGGCAGAAGGCGAGGGGGCGAAGTCAGCGGATCGAAAGTGCCTGCCGCCAGGGCCTGCACCCGCAGCCAGCGGACGGCTCGAAAGCGCAGCAGCCCACACGCGAGCGCACCTCGAAGCAGGAGAGCGTGGTGCATGCACGCGCCGGCAGGCGGGCTTACCGAGCCCGTGCGGTATCTCCTCGCAGATGACCGCCAGCGACAAACTGATGCCAAGCAGCTTGTTGCTGGCAAATGCAGCACCTATAGACATGCCGTCGATGAAATTGTGGAAGCCGTGACCGACGAGCACCATGTACGCTACCATGGAGATGGCAGGCTTGGCAGCAGGCTCGACAATGACGTTGGCTCCTTGTTGGAGCTTCTGAAAACAATGGTCGCGCATCGGCAGCCAGCGACGTTGTGCACAAAACACAGACAACTGAGAGGAGAATGGGGCTGCCACTGGAATCACGGGTGATGCCATAAGCACGACCCTGCAGTGAGCAGCTGCCATTAATGCGGCTGCGGTGGCAAGGTACCTGCAAACTGTTTTCCGAGGCTTCGGTTATAAGTAAAGGTTTCTCGATCCAAAAAAGGTCAAATATTGCAGAACTGGGAACAAGCCCTGTGTGCATCACACGCAGAAAGCTCAGCCAGCGGGCATGTGGATGGTTCGCGAGCACCAGCTGCTTAGTGGCATTCCATTTTAACGACTTTCTAACGAGTATGGATGATATTACAGCCGACTGCAGCACCCTCCCCCCCCCGAAGTTAGAAGACAATGGCAGTGTGGAGTGTAGGCAGGCTCCACGCTTGGCTTTTAGGATACCATGAAGAGTTCTAAGCAACCAAAATCCACAAGAGAAGGAGAGACCTGACTTCCGATAGCTGGATACCATTCCTTAAAAAGGGGCTAGCTACTAACCACAACTGTAAGATTGAGATCGGTAATCAAGTAGAAAAAAAAAGATATTAAGCGCTATCGAATGCCATGCCGATCAAGCTTGAAGCTCGTCTACTTTAATCGTAACTCCACAAAGACTAAGCGAGTACCCGAGCTTTCCAAGGAACACTCAAAGCCTACGTCGACCTTAAGTTCATGAAGGGCACAGTGGCGCCTCTGTGGCTCAGATTGCAGGAAATCTGGTCGTGCCCGATAAACACATTTAAGCAGCGTTCGTGACAGAACTGCTGCTTGAACTAAAATTACATCACGACACTGCTATACTACACTTGAGAAAAAGTACCCGATACCCCTTGTTTGGGATGAGTAATAGGCATTTGAACCATGAAACATTCGACCAAAGCACAAAGAACGAACGAGCTCAATTAACATAATGCCTTTCAGTGTCATTTTCATAAACCAGTGTATGAAATAGAAAAATAACTAGAGAGAGCTTCTTTGGCTCTCAACGGCAATTTAAAAATGGCCACCAGTCTATTTTACAGCCCCTGGGAAGCACCTAAATTGCCTTTTGGAGGTACTTAAACAAGACATGCCCAGTAGTATGAAAACAGCAGTGCACAGGCTTTGCTCATTTCCTAGCCTCACACTATCGCCTATCACATACTTAAGACCACCTGATTGACTGCTTTTATGAAGGGTATACGTGGGCTGTTCAATAAAGGGACAGCAACAGTACGACTGCTACAATTGCAAATTGTTGAGACTTCAGTTAGGTACAATCTGAAGATGACCATGACCGATATAATCATGTTGCTAAGAAACCTGACTGCTCATTTGTGGCTACACGGGCCCGTGAGGATAGGCCGATAAAAATAAGGGTTTAGGCATAATTTCACTCCTACGACGAATCGTGCTAAAAGCTGGCCTACTGGGAAGCTAGTTGGTATGGATACGACCAGGCATCAACCAGATGAACAAGGTATGTTTGCTCTAAACGATAAAAACAAGTTAACTTCTGTCCATCGAGTATAAAGTAGATCGCTTGGAGGGGGCTAGTGTAAGAGCACGTTTGACCGACTTTGACAGCAGTAATTCGAAGGGGACGATGAGAGTAAATTCACCACTTTTGGTGACTGCAAATACATGCAATACATGCGTCGTTTATCAAATGAAGGTTTCAAAGATTATAATAAAAGTCTCAAAGCCTTCAGAACACAGTGAAATTTGTTAGCAAATGAATCATGACCTCGGGCTGCTTCTGTGGAGGGCACCTGCCGTCTTATAATAATAATAATAAAAATAATACATTTAATAAAGTGCCCTAAGAGAACTCAATCTCTTTCTTGGCACTTTAAAATTGCCACAAGACGTTTATTTAGAGCTACTCCAGAAAATTGCAGTACCTAGCACAATGAGCCTTCGTAGAAACAATTTTCTTTTAAGATGGGAATATAAGCCTAAGCACACTAAGTGTATGATATTTTTTTTTTACATATTTTTGAATTTAGTTTAGGGCCGTATTCCGACGTTCAGTTTAGGGCCACAACGAGTGGTCTAGTCAATTGTCAGACCCGAATCCTAGGAAATATCTTCGAGGTGCAGTGAATAGACGGTTAAGAGCTTAGGTGGGTCGCATCACTTCTAAAGAGTCACTTGTCTCATGCTTGCAGGACGTTTGGAGAGCGATAAGGCCAGAAATTCACGAATGCTTCGCTCACTCTGTTTCCAATCATTCCGATGATTCCAGCAGCTTATTGATTATCGTGGAGGGGTAAATTAATTTTAGCACTTAATGTTCACATACTATGCTAAAACTTTGCTTAACATGTTACATAAGAGCACATTTTATTTTATAAACTGCACACGATTACAGCAGATTGCAGAATTAATGCATGATCCGATGGCCATTTTAGGTGACCTCGACGATACTTTTTTTGGCCACTTTAGGTAAACTTGACGACACTTTTTTGCTCGTGTGTAAGTAATCCAGTCACGAATGCTTTGCATGTCCAAATAGATGAGTTGGCATGACTATCGCCTTTGGTTTTGCAGGCGATAGGCTTAACTCTCAAGCACTGCACTACTGGAGTACCCCCAATTTTTTCTAACTAGTAGATAACAACATTCAGAAACCAACACATACTCCCTGTCATTTTTTTCGTAGGTCTCTAGTATTGCAGACCAAAATTTGCATCGGTCGTCTGGCGGTGCAGCCCGAAGAAAAGGGCACCCACAATATATCCTTGACCTTAGGCAAGAGCTAAGTGCAAATCGCTAACGTGTCATTGTCATCGAACGTGTGCCATGACATACAAGTTGAAGATTGGTGATGAGCACACTGCTCATGATCACCCTTCTGTCACAGATTGCCGTCAGCTGTGTTCATGCTTTGTGGCAGCGCTGACGTTTGAGACAGTCGTTCATGCACAATGACCCTTTGGCTGATAACTTTGCATTCGTTGTGCAATACCTCGCAACAATTTTAGGCAGATTTTTTAATTCTTTTGCACATCTAACGAACACCGGATCTTTTGCATGGCTCTTTCCAGGCTTGACTATGAATTAGACAAGGCCCTAGCAATCACTAGTGCACTACAATATCAAATTGTGTTCGGGCTTATTCTCTTTACACTTTCTGGTATCTAAAAGTTATTCAGGCCTCTTGCTGTACGAGGCAAAGCTGGAAGACGAGGTCACTATGTAAATTTTTCAAACACTACGAAAACAAAACCTTGTCAGGACACTAATAATAATAATAATAATAATATTGCACTTGATAAAGCGCCCTCAGAGAACTTAATCTCTTTCTAGGCGCTTTACATTTGCTGCAAAGTGATATGCAATAGAATAGTAAGTAAAATCATGCTTGAAAAACAAACAAAATGAATAATATGGTTAGGGGTGACATGCACAGGGTCAGCATGCAAATGTGGTTAGTGGCAGCATGCACAGTGTCAGCACGCACAAGGACACTGCATAAACTACAGTAAGCAGATTGCTACTACAAGTCCTGTACTACACAAGCAGCTTACTTAATTTGCTTAAGGAACAAGGAATCGTATGAAGAGCTCCATGAATATTATGCACATGGTTTCATGTAAAAATCTGTTATGAATATAAGGAGCTGAAACACCTTTCATGATCTGCCCTTAAGAGAATCCGGTTAAGCATGCCTAGTAGGTACATTTAGCCTCATAGTTACATGATGTATGGCTTGCAAGTTTGTACCAATATGCACCATAGGATCACTCAAGATTACTTTGGCTAGAGACCCTTGGCAGCAATTGCTGAGTAGCAGCAATCAAAATGGGTGATGATGGCACCAATCACTATTTACCGAGACACCGAAGCAGCTAGGCACAAGAGGCAGGCAAGCTGGCAGAAAGATTACATACAGACACAGAATCACCACTGTTGACAGCAGCACTTATCAGCATGGCAGTGGAATCTTCACCAGGCTGACATGTTTTGCTCTGAAGTTCTAATCCAAGCTCAGGCTGGAGCAATGAATGATGGTGATGATGATGGCTGTGGAGTTGATGGAGTGACTGGCCACCAGATACCTGTAATTAGGCGTAATTATCAGGCACTCGACACCTGGGCGCTCAGCAATCGCCCTCTTAACACACCGAGCTGAAGCCAATAATATGCATGCCGAGAGGTCAATCGCCACTGCAGAATACCAAATCTAGAGTGCAATGCAAGAGAATATGCAGTCAGTCAGAAAGAAACCAAATGGGTTGGCAACAATATAGCTCATACCCATAGAAAACCCTTTGGGCAGCAACGTTAAGAGGCATGCTTATTCTCTTCTCTCAGCCTCCATATTCCATATACCTTCAACATCATCGATCGACGGCTGCTCTATTAAAAAATGGCGGGGTTAAGCATGACTGTCATGTGGACAAGCGGACAAGCACACGAATTTCTGCAACTTAATAATAACATCCTTCTCTGAATTTAACTGTTAACCCATACCCCGTACAAATTTCAAATCACTTAGACACCGTGCTTTTAGTTAGTATGCGCCCAAAGCCTGGAACTCACTCCCAACCTGCATCACGACATCTCTTGACTTTCTCACGGTTAAAAAGAAACTAAAAACGCATCTATTTATCACAACATTTAGTGGGTCCCTGTAATTCGTCCTTACTAACTTATGCCTGCTGACACTGTGCATGCTGACCCTGTGCATGTCACCCCTAACTACGTTATTTATTTTTAGTTTATTGAGTATGCTACCACTAACGATTTGATCATGCTTCCTTTGCAGCAAATGTAAAGCATCTAGAAAGAGATTGAGTTCTCTGAGGGCGCTTTACCAAATGTATTATTATTATAATTATCGTGCACTCTTCTCTAAATCTTTTATTAAAATTATACTCAAGTTCTCTCACTCCTCCCATCTTACACCAGCAGCTGGCTTGATTGAACTAGAATAACTGCTATACTCAACAGTGCCTCTATAAAAACCGATTAAATATACTCCAATGAATAGGCCTGGCAAAGATCTTATCTCTAATCCTAGCAAAAAGTTAATCCTTTTTCAGGCTCTCTACACACATTGAAGTTAATACTTTGTGGCATCTCTTTAGGTACGGGTATGCACTTTAATATTGCATTAAAATTTTGCCCTCTCTAAATCAAGAATTTGCTAATGCACCGACAGTTAACCATAACAATAATAATAATAATAATGTACTTGATAAAGCGCCCTCAGAGAACTTGATCTCTTTCTAGGCGCTTTACATTTGCTGCAAAGGGAAAAGCAATTGAATGGTAAGTAAAATCATGCTTGAAAAAACAAACAAAATGAATAATATGGTTAGGGGTGACATGCACAGGGTCAGCATGCAAATGTGGTTAGTGGCAGCATGCACAGTGTCAGCACGCATAAGCACATCAAGGACGAATCACAGGGACCCACTAAATGCTGTCCTAAATAGATGTGTTTTTAAGTTCCTTTTAAATGTGGTCAGGTCAGGGGATGTTCTGACACAGGTCGGGAGGGAGTTCCAGGCTTTGGGAGCATACGAACTAAATGCACGGTCTCCAAAGGATTTAAGGTTTGTACAAGGTATTTCAAGACTGTTGGATTCCGAAAAGCGGGTGGTACGATGGGAGAGTATGTCGGAGAGATAGGCTGGAGCCATAGAATGAAGGGACCTAATAGTGAGCGACAGAACCTTGAAGTCAATCCGTTGCTTGACTGCAGGTCGGCGAGAAGTGGAGTAATGTGGCAACTTCGACGCTCACGACAGACAAGCCTAGCTGCAGAGTTTTGCACCAGCTGCAATCGCCTGATCGCACATGCTGGTAGGCCAGTAAGCAGTGAGTTGCAGAAGTCTAGACGAGATGTCACGACTGCACGGACCAACTTAGACGTGGTATCCTTATCTAAACAAGCCCGAATTTTAGCAATGTTATGAAGCTGAAAATAGGCAGATTTGACTATGGAGCTGATATGGTCGTCTAACGAGAGGTCGCTTTGGAATATGACACCTAGAGCCATGCCTTTAATTGCAGATGTATGTAAAGTGGCATGCCCAGTACAGTTAGTCCAAAATATATAACTAGAGGCATTACCTTGGTCTTGCAACTGTAGTACTTTCACTTTCAGAGGTTTTGTTCACTTTACCCTTGTCTGCTTTATAGCTATCTAGTGTGTGTAAATGCTATCTGATTCACTCAACTGCTGAGCCTCTGCGGCATAGCAAACAAAAGGCTTCAATGTCTGCATCAAAGGAAACAGAAAAAACTGCTTCCTCGGCTGCAGGGCATCCGACCGAGGTGGAGTGGCAGTCGCCGGTCAACTGTATGTATGCCAGCAAGGGTCGAGTGAAGGCAGATAATGGCAGCTGCCCCAGCCAATTGAAAGCTGAATACGATGTGCAAAACCAGACCGCTCAGATGTACCACAGCCAGCTCTATCACATCAACCATCGACTTAGTACGGCACAAATTCCACGAATCTTCTACTGACATTCATGAATCCTAAACTCGAATTTTGATGGCAGTAGATTTTTCTAGCTGGTGGTCTGCAGTGGTCAAAAACTTTAGCGGCTCAGTGCACTGAACAGGCACAAGCCAGCAAATGTAAAGCGCCTAGAAAGAGATTAAGTTCTCTGAGGGCGCTTTATCAAGTGCAATATTATTATTATTATTATTATTACTTTCGAGATGAACGGAAAGAAAGGAAGTGAAACGGACCAGAGTTTGACATATTTCACGACCTCGGCCCCGAGATCGTGGGTTCGAATCCTGTGGTGGGCGATCCTTTATCGCTGCTGCAAGCAGTGGTGATAGCTGTAAAGGCTCTTCTATTGCTATACAAAAGAGGTTGTTAAATCAGCTTGTATGAGACGAAGCCAAAACGGCCAAACTATAAAGCTAGTACCCTGACGAAATTAGGCACAGAGCTGTGTGTGCAAGAGAAACAGCCGTTAGAAATGTGAATGGCACCAACACTATCACCGTGAGAAATAACAAGTGCTGCACAAAGTGACACGGTAGCAGCGAATGAATTGTCATCTCACTCAGTTGCTTCTCCCTCCCTCCCTCCCCTAAGATCTAGATGGTACTAGGTCTTGCATTTTGCAACAAATAAGTCTTCACGTGAGTGATATTGTTTATCTTCGGCCCACACCCAGATGCATACCAGATCATTTGAAGCGCCTGAATAGAGATTAAGTTCTCTTGGGGCGCTATATAAATGAATCATATATATATATATATATATATATATATATATATATATATATATATATATCATTTCACATAGCCACATACACAGTCACAGAAGAAACGGCACCATTTAATAATTACGAAAGGTTATAAATTAAAAAAACAAGTCGACCCTTTTACCCAAACTGCCACATTCAAGCGTTGCAATATCTGACTGTAATGTTTACTCGCCACAAATGAGCAGTACTAAGCATGGGTGAGCACTACTAGTTAGGACCATTGAAGTATGGGGTACCTCAGCGCTCTGAGCTTGGTCCGGCTCTTTCCAAGGTTTATACTCTCCCTCTTGCCGACGTGATTGCAAGACACAATCTAGGCTTTCACTTTTATGCAGAAGACACTTGTTGTATTTTTGCTTTGATCCATCCCAGCACATCGAATTCTCTAAACTCTGCTAGTGCACGTATTGACGAAATCCACACATAGATGGCAGCAAACTTTCTTAAATTGAATGATGATAAAAATAAACTTACTAGTTGTGGGCAAACCAAGTGTGACTAAGAAATTGAATAACCTAATGCTAAAAATCGGCTCTGCTAGCACATCTTCTGTTGAATCAGCACATAATCAAGGTGTCCTGTTCCAAAGTGAATTTTCATCAGACGACCCCATCAGCTCCACAGTCAAGTCTGCCTGCTTTCAGCTACATAACATTACTAAAATTCGGGCTTGTTTAAACAGGGATACCGCATCTAAATTGGTCCATGCATTTTTTGACATTCCGTCTTGACTTTGGTCACTCACTGCTTGCTGGTCTACCGGCCTGTGAAATCAGGTGCTTACAGCTTGTGCAAAGCTCTGCAGCTAGGCTTGCCTGTCGTGAGCACCACAGTTGCCACATCACACCACTTCTAGCTGACCTGCACTGGCTCCCAGTCAAGCTGCACATCGACTTAAAGGATCTGTCACTACTGTTGGGTTCTCTTCATTCTTTGGCTGCAGCCTACTTATCAAATCTACTCCCCACACTATTCTAGGCATCATGTCACCCACTTTTCTGAATCAAATAGTTTAGCTACACCTTGTAAATATCTCAAACCCTTTGGGACCTTGCCTTTAGTTCCTCTGCTCCCAAAAGCTGGAACTCACTTCCGACTGGTGGCACGACATCCCTTGACTTGACACATTTAAAATGAAGCTAAAATACGTCTTTTTATCACACCATTTAATGGGTCCTTGTGATTCGTCCTTTGTGCACGTTTGCATGCTGACACTGAGCATGCTGCCACTAATCATACTAGCATGCTGACTCTGTGCATACCACCTCTAACCATCTTATGTTGTCATTGAGCATGCTACCACTAATCCATTCGGTCATATTTCCTTTGCAGCAAATGTAAAGTGCTTAGAAAGAGATTTGTGTTCTCCGAGGGCGCTATAAGAAATGCAATATTATTATTAGGACTTTATGAATCAAGCCTCAAGTATTACGAGTAGGGCCATTGCCTTACTAGTAGCACTTTAGGTATTCACACTATGGTATAACCAGTAGGTAATTTACCAGTAAGCTGATTGGATAGAGCAGGCAGCGCTCAGCTATAGAAAAGTCTGACCGACTACCAGAGGTGGTGCCAAGCAAATGGTGGAGCTAATCCATCGCCGGGCATGCGTGCAGGCCTCGGTTGCTCAGCTCGTCAACAGTGAGCAGCGAATGGGCAACGGCTTCACAGAGCCCAGCATTAAAGTACGCTGCCCGGCGCCAATCAAAGACCGCGGGCAGTCTCGGCTGACGACTCAGCCACGTAATGCAACACGCCTAACGAAACTGACAAGCGACGAAGCGCGCCTTGCAGCGATTACACAGCAGCAGCAGCAGCAGGGCCCTGCCACTGTGCAGCCTTGCTTCATGATGGGTCGTGGCAAGAACTTACCGAGCCAGCCACTTCTGCTCCATTCACTGCCAGTAGGCTACCTCTTCGGCTGCCGCGGCGACAGCAGCCGTGGCTAGTTAGCAGCTCGAGCACGTGCTCCATGACGTAAAAGATGTAGATGCCCGAGATGATGGCAAATGCCTTCCCCAGATAGTAGTCCTCATTCGTGATTTCAAAGGCCTGCGAAAGAACGGTCGGGCGGTAAACCGAACGGCCGGCGGCTGGGCTGCGCAAGACGAACCAGAGACAAGCGGCAGGCGCCTAGGGCCGATGCTTTGACACCAAAGGAAAAAGGAAAAATGCTAGCATCTCTACACACTATCCGGTCACATCTTCATTGGCCCCTGCCGGTGGTACATGCACGCACGAGCCAAGTCAACAGCGTGCCCGTGCGATATCCTCTTTCGACAATCGGGTGACACAGCCGCAGCTGCTGCTCGGGTGAACGCATTTTGTACAGACTATAATGCAGATGCAGGCACTGACATAAAAGCAGTGCATATCAAACGAAGCTAAAAGCACTGAAGAGAGAGAAAGCACAGGCCGATGCAGGTAGGTAGAGGAGGCAGTGCTGTGCTTCTTAAATGAATGTCCATGCTTCACAAGGATTTGGGCATTACATATAAGTGCTAACTAGATATAACTGGCTCGAGCACACAAGAAGCAAGCAGAATGCCAGGCTGGCAGGCAAACGAATTGAAATATAAGCTTCGTGCACGGGTACGTGCTCGGCCAGAGAAGCACAGTGTAGCAGCAGCACCAAAAACTGGCAGAAGCAGTACTTTATAGACACCGTCAGAGGTTTAGCATGCAGGCTAGGCTACTAAATCATGACAGGTTACCAAGCAGGTATCGAATCTGGACAGAAAGATCGCAAGCAATTCAGAATACAAAAGAAAACTTGTCATAGCTGATTAGTAGCAAGCATTGTAGCGACCGTGACAGTCTGCATGATCTCGACTAAGTCTCGACAGATGCATTGAGACAAAAACCTTCTGCAGTAATTTTTCGGTAACCGATTTTCAACTGATACAAAGAAACAGTAAGTTGACACGGATTTGCTATCGATATAGCATCCAACGTAAAGTCAGATACTGTCATAAGTTGTGGGCAACTCCACATCACTTGTCACTTGTGCAGAGCAATGGAACAAACAGCACCAGAGCTGAGCATGCCCAAGTGAGTGCAGCTGTTGCAGCTGGATACATTTTTTGCAAAATGTGTTTGCATGCAGGAACCTTCCATCACGAGAATTATGATGATCCTCCAGCCATCAGCTGCAGACAAGGGCTGAGCAGTCGAGTTCAGGCCCGACTAACTGCAGCACTTACCTCGGTCAGGCCTTGAGCAAACTGATCGGGCCAGGCACCCAGAATGGCCACTGCCTGCCTCACTATCTAAATCCCTGAATGTGCAGAAGGGAAAAAAACGAAGCACGAGCGAAGTGAATGATGATGAAACCAAACCTCTCAACCCTAAATGCGTGGCTGGAATAATCGAATTTGCTCTCCTCTAACTGGATGGGGGTAGTGCAGCCATCGCCGAATACTCCTAGTTCGGGCGACATTTCCAATTTATTCAAAAAGATCGCTTCGATAGCTAGTCACCATGTTCTCTCCCTGTCAAGGATTAGGGACTACTGACTTAAAAAAGGCTGACTCAAGCTCTTAGCAGATCCTGATTCTCACTAGAACCAGATTAATCTCACTCAGTATTGGGTGGGTGGGGGGGCTACCAAAAAACCATGAGATACTTAGCAGTAATGAATATGATTGCAATATTGGTCTGTAAACCCAAGTGATTCGGCCAAGTGTCTCACTTTCTAAAGGTGATGTAACGGTTCCCGGTGGCTGATCTGCCTACGGATACCCAGTACAACTCTAAATTCGACCCTTCCAATGACATGCACGGCTTGGCTTGTCTCCTCAGCAGCTGGCATGTTTGCTGCACCAGTTTCAGCCTCGTTTTACCTTCAAATTGTACCAGGTCATTAAATTAGCTAGACCACCATCTCACTTTTATAAATTCAAGTATTCGTTCACATACAGATTATCAGAGACCGAGGCTTTTGCTCTATGGCTCCTAGGCTACTTTGGAATGCAATTCCACAATTTCACATGCAATGGCATCTTCATTCATGCTGCCGAGTCTGGCATGTCCTTTCCAGCCGTTGTGCCCTGCAACTTCTATGTTGCTCAACTCTCAGCTGTCTGTCTCCTCTGACCCATCAATGGCTTGTCACTTGCTCTTTGCTGCATGAGCCAAAGGCTATTGGCAACCGTATGTGCACCGACAGCTGCTCGGGCTTTGAGCACACGATAGGAAACTCTGCAGCGCCACACTACCAGCTTAGTCGTTGCAGCTACAATGATTTACAGACCAAGATAAATATACAGATACATAGTGAGATACATACCTACTCACACTTCCTCTCGACCAACTCGTGGCTGCAGGTTGGTTGCCCACTGACTAGAACAACCTCCAAGTCAGCCAAAGGTTTTAATAGTGAATGAGCTGAAGCCCAGGCAACCTGCACTTACAGTACCTGATTCGTCCTTGCTTTTCTACCAGGTCCGTTTTAAGAACTTGAACTTGATCAAGTCAAACTACCTTCTCAGGCACGACAGTGTCAAACAGAAGTAGACAGCCCAGCAATCTGCATTCGTTCAATTCAATTTCCAACCCATGTGACCGAGTTTCCCGGTTTTATTAAAAATCTTTTAGTTCAGAAGTTACTGCTACCGAAGATGATAATAATAATAGTAATAATAATAATAGTAATTTGTCGTTTGTATAGCAATGCAAGCAAACTAAATCTCTATCTAGATGCTTTATAACCTGCTGCTGGCGAACATAACCAGGGGTCAATGACATGCACACATGTTTAGACAAACGTGCAAAACCAAACCAGTCTCACGCATAGGCCAAATTGCTAAAGCCCACAAGAAGACACTCCGGGCTACCGGTTTGTAGGAGCCCTGGTTAGTAATATGCACAGAATCATGCAGCGGTTAGTACGAAAAGCATGCTGCAACAAGAGACACGTTCAATGGCGGTGGAGAAGGGGGCAGGGAAAGCTGTACAGAGCAGGTGCTTCGGTAGCTGATAATCAAATGATGCCAAGTCATTGCAGGTGGTGACCGAAGCTGGAAGCGAGTTCCAGACTTTTGCTAAATACAAGCAGAGCCAAGCTGCATCATTGACATGCATGCTAGTGTATGTATATATCACATGCGTCGGATACATATATGTATGCACGCACCGCTGCACGACCCAGCTCCAAGAAAGCTTCTCGGAGCTGCTCGCCGAGCAGCCTCGGCAGCTGAATTGATTGAGGAGGAGCAGCCACTGGCCAAACTCTGGCTGCAGCCAGCCAACCAGACACGAACGGCTCTAACGGCATGCGACACTGGCTGTGTGACTTTCGACAAATAGGCCAAGAGCACTGCATTATTGGCACATCAGCCAGCTGACCGGGAGGTGGTGGTGAGCAAGGTGGAGAGCAAGCTGAACGAGTAGAAGCCAAAGGTGCAAGACCCTGGCTGGAGTTGATTCGACATGCCGGTTTATCTCATTAACTAAGGCTCGAGCTTTATTTAGCCAACCTCCAGGCTAGCTCGACCTTTGGCACTCCTCTCCTATCACAGCAGTACATCAGACCACATTTGCAGCAGATCACGCCGGCCTTTGCCAGGACAGCAGAGCTGATCCGATTGCTGCTGGCCTGTCTCAGAAGGACTGCCACTCGGCAGAAGCATCGCCGAACATCAGCTGCTGCTAGCAGCAGCTGCAGCGAATGCAGCAGCTAACCCAAGCATTTGGCACTGGATCGAGGCAAACCAGGCCATTGCCAAAACAAAAGATAAAAACTGCAAGCCTATTTCAGAGGTCTCACAGCTAATTTTAGCACCACTATCTTGATGAGGGTGCCAAACCTGGCCCTCGAGAGGTACGGCAAATCTCTTTGAAATCTGCTCGGAAAGGCTTGGTGGCCCCTTTAAGAGCAATTTCATTTGACCCCACTCCGAGGAACTAGGCATTTCCTCACACTAAATTGAAATCTATGGGCGATCATGATCAGTCTTTTGTCAGAATGTATGTAACCGAAAGTCTGGAAGTCCCAGAAGACAGAGGAGGCACAGAGCACTTGGCCGAGAAGACGACGACAGCAGTCGGCCGAAAAGACATCCGGTAACCACATACGACAAACTGGCCGGTTCAAAGTTAGTTTGTATTGCTACAATTTCAGCTGCATTACAGAATTTCAGATTTTTATAAAGCATGAACGACCTAATTCAGTAGCATTCATGTAATCATCTTCGGTGGTTTAAGGTGCATTCAATATATGCTAAAATGCACACACCTAAGCGCTAAAATGTAAACATCCAGTCGCAACTATAGCTGGATGTCTCTACCGAAAATCTCGGCTACAAAAACCGACCATTGAAATAGCAAGGTAAACTAAGAATTTGTGAATGGAAGAAACAGTGAGTTATACAGAGTGAGACACGCCAATGCACACACAACACATATGCACTCACACACATACACACACACACACACACACACACACACACACACACACACACACACACACATGTATAAACATACATGGAGAGACAGGGAGACAGACACACACAGAATAAGTGAGAATGACTGCCAATGGGCAATATAAATAGATAAATAGAGAAATAGAGAGAGAGAGAGACAGACATCGAATGGATCGACGGAGAAATAGATAAAGATAGATAAATGCGAGGGAGATAAGGGATAGAGAGAAAAAGAGGGCAGGAACAGCAGAGTAGATAGACGACGAGCAAGAGAGGGCCACACGTACAGAGAGCACAGGAGAAACAAAGAGAAAGAGAGAGAGAGAGAGAGAGAGAGAGAGAGGCCAGCAGTATTACTGTGCTCGTTACCATCATCTGGTCTGCAAGTCGGTGTTTAATGAATAATGAGGTTTGCAGAAAGCAGGCAGCGAACGTGTCTCTTGTTGCAGCATGTTTTTCGTACTCACCGTTGCATGATTCTGTGCATATAACAGAAAGAAGGCAGATCTCCCCTTTTGAGCACCTCTGGGGGTAACAGACAGCCGAGGCAGGCAACAGATAGCCGAGGATGGCACATCCGCTGGGTGAGCCGGCACGGCCGCGGGCGCGATGGAGCCGCTCACCTCGGGCACCAGCACGAACACCCCATTTCCAACGAGACAGCCCATGGCTAAGGCGACCATGAACATGAGGACGACGCTGTAGGAAGCCTTCTTGCGCAGGGGCAGCAGCACGACGCCGGCCAGCGTGGTGGCGTTGATCAGCAGCATGAACAGTAAGCCGAAGCCCCATACTGCAAGCAGACAGCACAAGCAACATGATTGCAACATGGTGGCACGATGGCGGCAGTTGAAGAGGTCAAGCGAAGGTGCTGGGCTCAAATTCAATGACGATACAACCGAGTGAGTATTATGGACAAATCCGCAGTTACACAGAAAGTTAAATGTCTAACCCTCAAAAGGGGCAAGGCCAGCATATCTCTGTAGTGTCAGCACTTAATCTAGATGTCTACTTCCGAAGTCAAGTCTGCCTACTTTCAACTACGTGCCATTGCAGAATTTTTGGCCTGATTAGAGAAGGATACCAAAGTCAAGCTGGTGCATGTATTCATGATAACCTCATTTAGAATGCATAGGTGTAACTCACTGCTCGTGGGTCATCTTGCCTGTAAAATCAGATGCTTACAGTTCGTGCAAAACTCTGCAGCCAGGCCTGATGTAAACGTTGGAACTGTCACATTACTACAATTCTCACAGACCGATATGAATTTTGTATCAAGCAGCACATAGACTTCAAAGTTCTACCACTATACTCTGGGCTCATTCTCTTGCTCCAGAATATCTATTCGTATCACTTCCTATTCAGGCTTTGCATCGTCCCACTCACTTTCCTGACTCCTGCCGTTTAGCTGTACCTCTAACCAATCTCAAACTCCATGATGACTGCACTTTCAGTTCACATGCTCCGATAGCCTAATATTCACATCCGACTGACGTCAGGACATCCCTTCCTATCATTGTCTCGAACTGCTCAGCACGCTCCCCCACATGCATCACTGTAAATCTCTCTAAATTAGTGGTCATTTGGCCTGTTGTAACTCAATCGGCCAGACTTAACGCTTGCCTTTGGAATCCACGCTCAATGTGCAATAAACCTCAGGTAATAAGCGACCTTATTTCTGAAAATGGTATCGACCTGCTCGCCCTAACTGAAACTTGGCTAAAATCGATAAACTGCCCGACAAATAGAGACGCTACTCCATCTGGTTTCTCGTTCTTTCACACCCCTAGATCAATCAAAACTGGAGGTGAAGTTGCTATTGTCGTGCGCTCGAAATTCAACTTCAAGCCATTTGCAGTGCCTTCGAAGCAGTCTTTTGAATCAATTGTCTTGGTCTCACCCAAAAACAAGCTACCGATAGTGGCAGTAGTCTATCGCCCACCAGGTACCAAATCCTCCTTTATCTCAGATTTCTCCAATCTCATTTCGATTCTGTGTGCAAGAAATCAATCCTTCCTCGTTATGGGTGATTTCAACGCTCACTTTGATAACTTATCTGCCGCTTTCAGCACCGAATTTCGAGTTTTAACTGACTCATTGTCTCTTGTGGCTCATGTGCATGGCCCTACTCACATCAAGGGTCGCACACTCAACCAGATTTCTCATGCAACTGATCTTTGTCATCACCAATTATTACCAAATCCTGCTTATCTGACCACATGCAGATCTCATTCAATCTACAGTGTGTGCCCACCTCCTCCTGTAAAATAACCTGTGAATCGCGAAACCTCAAGACCCTTAATCTCGATGCTGATTATGCGAGAATATCTGCTTCACCTCTGCTGCTCAGTCCTCCCTCCGATCTGTCATCATTGGTAGATAGCTACAACACGACACTAGCTGACACGCTCGACGAGTTTGCACCTCTGACAAAGCGCACTTTACGCCCCTGCCCAGACGGCCTATGGTTTACCACAGACATTAAACTAGCCAGGTCTACTAAACGAAAGCTTGAAAAAGCATACAAAAGATCCGGACTAACTGTCCATCGACAGGCATATGAAGACTACTGTAGGTCGTATCAATCGATCCTAGCAAAGGCCAAGTCTAGCTTCTATAGAAACATTGTGGAATCACAGATGCACAATCCAAAAATGCTGATGTCGACGATCAACAATCTCCTCAACCACTCCCAGATTAGCTCCTTACCTGATGATCCTTGAAATGAATCTAGCCGATCGCTTCTCTCGATTCTTGGTGCAGAAAATAGACAAGATCAGTGATTCCAACCTGCGATGACAACATCCCCCTAGAATGCTGTTCCTCGATTCCAGGCTACACCTCAACGTCTACATTAAAGCAGGTCATTAGTGATCTCGTCCTGAAGTTCATATCCCAATCAAAGAAGACAAGTCCTCTGGACCCTATTCTCACTGTCCTGCTTCTACATTGCATTGATCTGCTGCTGCCATGCCTAAATAACATCATTAATATGTCATTAGCCTCAGGTCATATCCCTGCACCTTTCGAAAAAGCTATAGTCAGGCCACTTCTCAAGAAAACGACACTAGACCAAGAGAACTTGAGCAACTACCGCCAAGTCTCCCTTCCACCATTCCTATCAAAGACACTGGAACGGGTCGTGGCGGACCAGCTGAACTCATATATGAAAACTTCAAACCTTGCTAGTAAGTTCCAGTCTGGCTTTAGAGCTAATCACTCCACAGAGTCAGCATCGCTTAGGGTGTACAACGACCTACTTAGGAGTGCAGACATAGGTAGAGTGTCTCTGCTTGTATTGCTCGATCTTTCGGCAGCTTTTGATACCATCGATCACAAAGTTCTTCTAGAGCGCCTCTCGTCTCGCCTGGGCATCACTGGCACTGCTCTGCAGTGGTTCAGGTCCTATCTCAGTGCGGGAGACTCCAGAGTATTGACGTGAATGGACAACGATCATCCGAGGTACCTCTGAAATATGGGTACTTCAGGGCTCCGTGCTAGGTTCTTTTCATGGTTTAACTTTCCGTCTTGCTGATGTGATTGCCAAGCACAATCTAGGCTTTCACTTTTTTGTGGATGACACTCAGTTGTATCTTTGCTTTGATCCTTCCCAGCCTTTGAGCACCTCAAATTCTCTGAACTCACTTGCTGCATGTATTGATGAAATCCGCACATGGATGGCAGCCAATTTTCTAAAACTAAACGATGATAAAACTAACTTACTAGTTATGGGCAAACCCAGTGGGATTCAGAAATCAGAAAACCTGACGCTAAAAATTGGCTCTGCCAGCATATCTCCAGTTGAATCAGCTCGAAATCTAGGTGTCATGCTCCTAAGTGACCTCTCGTTAGACGACCACATCAGCTCACAGTCAAATCTACCTACTTTCAGCTACTTAAGATTTCTAAAATTCGGGCTTGTTTAGATAAGGATACCATGTCCAAGTTGGTCCATGCATTCGTCACACCCTGTCTCGATTTCTGCAACTCACTGCTTGCTGGCCTTCCGGCACGTGCGATCAGGCGATTGCAGCTGGTGCAAAACTCTGCAGCTAGGCCTGTCTGTCGTGAGCATCACAGTTGCCACATCACACCACTTCTAGCCGACCTGCACTGGCTACCAGTAAAGCAACAGATCGACTTCAAGGTTATGTCACTCACTTTGAGGTCACTTCATTCTTTGGCTCCAGTCTATCTCTCAGATCTACTCCCCACCAGGCCAAGCATCGTACAACCTGCTTTTCGGAATCCAACAGTTTAAAATACCTCGTACAAACCTCAAATCCTTTGGAGATCATGCATTTAGTTCGTATGCTCTCAATGCCTGGAACTCCCCCCCCCCCCCCCCCGACTTGCGTCAGAATATCCCCCCCCCCCCCGACTTGACCACTTTTAAAAAGAACTTACAAACACCGCTATTAAGGACAGCATTTAGTGGGTCCCTGTGATTCGTCCTTCATATGCTTATGCGTGCTGACAATGTGCATGCTACCACTAACCACATTTGCATACTGACCCTGTGCATGTCACCCCTAACCATGTTAATTATGTTGTTTGTTTATCAAGCATGATGTTACTCACAATTCAATTGCATTTCCCTTTGCAGCAAATGTAAAGCTCCTAGAAAGAGATTGAGTTCTCTGAGAGCGCTTTAACAAGAGCATTATAATTATTATTATTAGTATTACCTCGACTTAAAAAACCAGCTAGCAATTTACCTACCAGTCACAGCATTAGTCAGTCGGTGTGAATTGCCCCTCCCATGTGTGCTGATACTGTGCATGTTGTCACTAACAAAATGACACCCTTCCATTCAAGCATATGTAACACGAATAGAAAGAGACACTGCTCTCTAAGGGCTCTGCATAAATTTCTTTTAATTACTATTATTTAGAAGCCGAATGCCCAGGCTCGGAGCTTAGAACAGGCAGCTCCTGCTGCAGCCCTCTGCTGCTGCTGCAGCCCTCTGCTGCTGCTGCAGCCCTCTGCTGCTGCTGCAGCCCTCTGCTGCTGCTGCAGCCCTCTGCTGCTGCTGCAGCCGGCTGCTGCTGCTGCAGCCCTCTGCTGCTGCTGCAGCCCTCTGCTGCTGCTGCAGCCCTCTGCTGCTGCTGCAGCCCTCTGCTGCTGCTGCAGCCCTCTGCTGCTGCTGCAGCCCTCTGCTGCTGCTGCTGCAGCCCTCTGCTGCTGCTGCAGCCCTCTGCTGCTGCTGCAGCCCTCTGCTGCTGCTGCAGCCCTCTGCTGCTGCTGCAGCCCTCTGCTGCTGCTGCAGCCCTCTGCTGCTGCTGCAGCCCTCTGCTGCTGCTGCAGCCCTCTGCTGCTGCTGCAGCCCTGCTGCTGCTGCTGCTGCTGCCCTCTGCTGCTGCTGCAGCCCTCTGCTGCTGCTGCAGCCCTCTGCTGCTGCTGCAGCCCTCTGCTGCTGCTGCAGCCCTCTGCTGCTGCTGCAGCCCTCTGCTGCTGCTGCAGCCCTCTGCTGCTGCTGCAGCCCTCTGCTGCTGCTGCAGCCCTCTGCTGCTGCTGCAGCCCTCTGCTGCTGCTGCAGCCCTCTGCTGCTGCTGCAGCCCTCTGCTGCTGCTGCAGCCCTCTGCTGCTGCTGCTCTCTCCCGCCAACGCCGGAGCCACTGAGACCCATGTACCATACAGACAGCCTCGCTTGGGGGAAGGTGGAACTGCACGCAGCTTTTCTTTAAAGAACAGTGCACCTGTAGTGATGTTGGCGCCAGAGCAAGGTCACGGGCACTACAACTGAGCCAGCGAGAGAGCACAGCATCGAGTAGTAGTTTGCAGCAAGCAGTAATACTAAACTACCCACTGAATAAAAATACCATGGCCAGATTTACACGAGAGCGCTGAACACTTTCATGGATGTCTTATTGCATCAATCAGACGAAAAATGGCGAGCACGCAATTGTTGACCGCACGACGTCTGTGAAACAGCGCCGCTTACATATGCAGCATTTGTACGAAGTAGTCTGGACTTCATCGAGACGGCTAATCAGGGGCATGCGCTGTGTGGCTTACCCACCTGGCACATTCGGCCTATCACCCTTACCTCAACAATGGCATGCCTCAGTGAGCTAGCTATACCACAGATAAGTCGCGCAATCATGCAGCCAGACCTGCTCAAGGTATTCTTCGTACAACCATTCAAACTGGAGACAGCTTAGATAGCCTTCCGATTGTAAACGTGGCACAATAGCTGGCGTCTGCACTCAGACTAAAAAAATCCTGGCAGTATGGCTGACGCTACAGTGGCTGCAAATTCGTTAGGTTAATAAGAGGGTTTTCTATGATGCCAGGCATCACTTAAGCTATGCAAAGCATGTGAAAATACTTATTGACAACCCAAAAACAAACACGTATGCTGTTGATGTGTGTGCGTATAGTGTGACGTCGTCCCACCACGATTAGGCCTGACCTCCCTTATCTGGCCAGGCAGGAGTATCAGGAGCTATCAGCTTCTGTGCTGTCTCTTTAATTGTTGCACATTCCGCTGAGCCCGAGTTTTAGTAAACAGGTCGGCTACCGATGTAGGCATAACACCCGTCCTCAACCGCCAGGCAATATTGCCCCATGGTAGTTTTATAGGTTCAAATCATGCAGCTAGCTGAGCTACTGCACCGACACCAAACAAGGATTCGTAAACAAAATTACTTCATCTGCCACACAGTTTGCTTAGGGTTGCTATCTTGCTACTAAATGTAACGACTCCCAAATGAAGCAAGCTTTTTCTTGACCAACAATGACTTGAGTAAAGTACTCTTACGTGTCTTTGTTGCTAGAGAGTAGCTTAGCCAGCTGCCCGATTTGAACCCTATAAAACTACTATGGAGCAATATTGACAGGCGGCTGAGGCCAGGTGTTCGGCCTTCACCGGTAGCCAACCTTTTCCACTAAAACTCTGGCTCAGCAGAATGTGCAACAGTTTAGGCGACAGCACAGAAGCTGGTAGCTTCTATTCCTTGCCAGATAAAGGAGGTGATAGATAATCATGGTGGGACGACGTCCCACTAAACACACACACACACACACACACCAACTGCATGGTTTTTGTTGTTGTCAATAAATATTTTCACATGCTCCGAATAACTTTAGCATGCCTGGAGTCGTAGAAAACCCTCTTATTAGCCAAACGAATTCACAGCCACTGCCATATTTTGAGGAATTTTTCGCCTGTGTATACGCAAGCAGCTCTTTGATAAAACAAAAGCAGGGATCAGCCGATTCAATGGCCCGGTAGCTTCAGCCCTTCGGATGGCTACTGCAAATTACTCCAAACTGCACTGGGCATGTTAAGATAGACGGCAGCGCGTCCAAAAAAATGCGGCCTCGGATAATGGCAAGCAGCACGAGCTGCTGTCTTCGTGGTGAATCAGCCTGGAGCGACCGTAGTTGCTCAGCCTGTGATTGCGGGGCAATGCCACCTGGGATGGCAGACATGAGAGATGGAGCATTCGGTGGCACAGGTGACATGCAGAATGACATGGCATAGGTGAGGTGGCCTTCGATGGACGAAGTGAAGCAGCCTGACGTGGCAATAAAGCTTGCCACGGCAGTGTGATACGACCAAGGATGGCATGCATGAGGCAGAGGGCAACGTTGAGGCAGTCTGGAACGGCAGTTCTAGGAATGCATTAAGTACAACCTTTGCACAAGCAACCACGATCTCGGCCACGGTTGGCACTCAGCAGCTGCTTGTTTTTCTTAACCTGGGCTGTTCAGCCAGGGCTTCAGAGGTGCTAACAAGGGTGTGGCAGCTGCAGCTCTGTAAGTGTGTAAGTGTCATGAAAGGCACGACCTTTGCCCTTCCATATTCTTTTAAGCAAGCCTCTTAAATACGCGGCAACGGGGCCCAGTGAAGGAACCGTATGGACCAGTATTCTGCCGGCAGCCTGCTGTAAGCAGGCTGCCGGCAGAATCAGCTAAACCAGAGGACATCACCTGGGCTGCTTGGGTAACAATTACCCCAGACTGCCAACGACATCCCAGTAGAAAAGCATTCTTTGCCGATACATGTTCGGCCAGCAAGGAGCTTTGTACCTTGAAGAAAAGAGAAGGAGGAGAGCTGGGAAAAGGGAAGAAAAGAGGAGAAAAGGGAAGCGGAGGCATCGCAGCAGGCCAAGCCTGAGTAACCTTGCAAGACCAATAAACATCACCCGAATCTTGCCTTCCTACAGACCACTCCCTCCTACTCTGAAACTGATAAGGGCACCATCAAATACGCTGACAGTGCTCACAATTCAAATCATAGCATCTCATACTAAAGGACATTAGCAGTCTTTAACCGGATTGAGAGAGAAGTGAGCTGAAGAAAGCCAGCCACTTATCAGAAGATGAAGCAGCTACCAGAGCATAAACTTATTGGCACAAATTGGTAACAACGAATATCAAAACACATACACATATAAAGTACCTTAGTTCTCTCAAGGTGCTTTAAAAATGTCTTATTGATTTTGTTATTATTAACTTACGGCAGATACACGGCAACATCGAGCTTCAAGTATCAACTGATAATGCCATTACTGAGTAGCCTGCGGGACTTAATTATTCGTAAATATAAATAAAGAATAAATAGTATTCATTTGTAAACACCCTAAATTTAATCTCTATCCGGACGCTTTACATACACAAAAGGGCTCGAGCCCTCAACCTTGGTGGTCACAGGCTACTAACTTAGCCCTGGGCCAAAACAAGATTCGCTATCTTGCAGTTTCGGCAAGATAAACCACAAGCAGATCTAATGGAAGTCATCCAAGTATAATTAGGTTATAGATCAGGCACAATCAAGGCCACCGTTGTTTATGCTCGGTATCTGTGCCTGCACAAGCCATGGCACGGGTAGATGTTAAGGTATATGGATTAGGAAAAAGTATTTACCCTCCAGTTGCGAATGATTCCCTAAGTGTTCAGTGCCAGCTTCAGTCTTCACGTGAGAGTCGTTCTGTCCACAGTTGAGTGTCATAAGATAAAGAAGCGAGGAACAGCTTACTTCGAAGCCAGTTTGATTGACCTTCCAGTAGCCGGCTGATGTTTCATTTGCATTATAGATGTTTCCAGTTAAGTCACACTAAGAATAAAAGTGAACATCAGCAAGCATTAACCATGGAGAGCATCTCATACATACTAGCTGGCTAGAGACCTGACCATGCAAAATGCTCATAAACTACTATGCCACCAAAATAAGAACAATGAGTGACAAATTGCACGTGATCACCTTCGAGCAATAGCACTTAATAACAGTCCAGAGCAAATACACCTACATCTGCCTATGAAGCATGTAAATGCATGGTGAGTTGTTTGGCCCCTCCCACCTCCTTGACAGTATGGCTACAGCAATTTCTTACTATCAGTCGTGCACGAGTCTTTATCTCCATTAACCTAACTGTCATTCTGACGGGTGTGCTAGCAATTTTAGGTGACATGCCAGTGACCACTCTTAAGACGACTAACTATTATCATGCCATCGAATAAAAAATTGGTCAAGCCATTCCTAAGTCGTTGCTGATAGGAAAGACAAATCAAGTGTGAGCAACATCCATCAACAGGAGGAAATGTTATCAGAGCTACCCCTTCTACCTACTTTGGAGTGTTAACAGACATGTGTATACATTTCACCATGAGGATGCAGGCCCTACAGTCACGTGATGGCATACCATAACTGCATTACATGCAAATAGGCTCTCTCTTTCTAGTCTATGATCTGCTCATGATAAACTTTGCTGCAGTGTTATCGCATTGCCACATACAAAAAACGTTATCTCTATTGATAGTCGTGATATCGGGACACTAAGCAATGGTTAACGATCTCTCACAGTTAATCTGAAACAACAGTCACCACTAAGCACAGTACATATAATTTGAGCACCGAGATTTATCAAGTTACATTTCGTTTTACACTAGCCTTGGTACAGAATAGGGGGCCAAAATAGCCCAGGAGGTACGGTGCTCCCTCTTCACAATCGAGGTCGTGGGTTTGAATCCTACAGTGGACGATCCTTTATTGTCAGCTGCAAGCAGTGGTGATAGCCGTTAAGGCTCTTCTGCCACTATATAAGTGAGGCTGTTCAATCAGCTACAATTATCATTTTTATTATAATTAAGATTGTAGCTTGAAGGATACTTTGGTTCGCTTTAACATATAGCTGCTTATTAGTGGAACTTCATTAGCAAATGTTGCTAGACATTAATAGTGTGCACTGCAGGTGCAGAGCATCGGCGCAGCCTTTGCAGATACGGCAATAGAACGGCAGTTCTAGGAATTCCACAAGTGCGACCTTGGCACAAGCAACCACGATCTTGGCCACGGTTGGCACTCAGCAGCTGCTTGTTTTTCTTAACCTGGGCTGTTCAGCCAGGGCTTCAGAGGTGCTATCAAGGGTGTGGCAGCTGCAGCTCCGTAAGTGTGTAAGTGTCATGAAAGGCACGACCCTTGCCCTTCCATATTATTTTAAGCAAGCCTCTTAAATACGTGGCAACAAGGCCCAGTGAAGGAACCGTATGGACCAGTATTCTGCCGGCAGCCTGCTTACAGCAGGCTGCCGGCAGAATCAGCTAAACCAGAGGCCATCACCTGGGCTGCTTGGGTAACAATTACCCCAGACTGCCGACGACATCCCAGTAGAAAAGCATTCTTTGTCGATAAATGTTCGGCCAGCAAGGACCTTTGTACCTTGAGCCAGCTGTCAATCTGGCGGCACAAGGGATGCATGGGTCGTCTTCTAACGCAAAAATGTCGTCTAGCCTAAAATCGCTGCTACCTAAGCAAACAAGAATCCTTTGATGATCCTGATGCAGCACTGACTGCATGCTTTTCCGCAGCATATAATGGATCGTGGTCTATTTTTCGAACGGCTCAAACCAGGATCTGGCTCCACGCTGTAGCTACTGCTGACCGGTTAACTGTCTACTCACCCCGCGTTGCTCGCATCCTCCGGCGGTGCATTGGCGGCGACCGTCTGCAGCCGATAGCGAGACGTTGATGGCGAGGATCAAATGCCGCAGCTCCACCAGGTCGATAAGTCCGTCAGAGCCGCTGAACCGGTTGAAAATCTCGTCGGAATACTTCGCTGGCAGCGAAAAGCAGATGCCAGGAGTTGCAGCCATTACGACGACGGTGGCGAGAGAAAGCACCCAGCGGCACAGGCCTGGATGAGTCCAAGGCGAGATAAACCAATAGGCCATTCTTTCTTGTCGCCGGCTTTAACCGGAAAGCCTAGCCTCCGTCACGCACCGACACGAAAATTACGCGACTGCTACGAGTTTGGCTGGCACCTAGGGGCAGGCCACGTACGCAGCGAGAGTCAGTACGAACGGGAATGCCGTAACTACCAAAAGTTTGAATGCTCGTTCGCGCAAGCTGCCACGAGATATGTTACACCACCTCTCCGCTGCTGGCCACGGAGAGATAGAAAGAGAGAGAGAGAGAGAGCTACGGCCGGCAAACAAGGACTGCCTGCACGCACAGGGCAGCCCTGACCGACCGCCGGCCTTTAAGAGCAACCTTGACCCATTCATCTTTAACCTCAGTGAACCTCAGGCGGTCCCACCCACTTCCAGCCACACCTTCGTTAAGGTACGTTCTCTCTCAGCTAATGCGGCATCCTTAATCAAAACAGTAATGTCAGATCTGCTACAGGTAAAGTGCTCGTAGCTGCTTAACATGGTTGCCAGTATATGTTTATATTTACGTTAAATAAAAAATTTTTAGTTATCCGTTCCGTTTAGCGTTTCTCTCTAAAACCTAAATACTCAACCTTAAACCCTAAGACCTGAACTCTAAACCCAAAAACTCAAACTAAAAAAATGTAACCGGTAAATTGTATGCTGTAAATTCTAAAGCTTACAATCATTAAATAATAAACAAAAATCATAAACCGTAATCTAAAAAGATAACTAAAAACGCGTTTATTTAAAGTAAATATATGTACACCGTGCGACCATGTTGCACAGCCTACTACGAGCACTGTGCCCATAGCAGATCTGAAATTACTGTGGGAACAAACGACACCGTAATGGCTGTCTCTTCAAGCCCAAGATCGTCGCGTGCGGTAATTTACATAAAGGCGAATCTCTCACATGATTAAATTGTCTCTCGCTAGAGCTCTGGCTGCCTAGGTAGCAGAAGGGACGACCCTTATGGAAGCGGCAATGATAGCTGTCAAGGCTCTTCTTCCGCTATATAAATGAGGCTTTCGAATAATCTGAACTCCAACGTGTAACAGGGTTACTGAAGAGCACCGAATCTCCCAGCAGCCCCTGGCCTAATGGTTAGCCACGCCGCCGCGGACACCCGGCGGCAGTCGACGTGTTGGCATCCAGGCCAGCCAGTGCGAGCGAGCTGGCGAGTTTTCAGGCGATTGCTAACCGCTAGATGGGCTTGGAGGGTGTCGATGGCAACAAAAGATGAGTTTCAGCGGCCATCACTACCGCTTGCGATGGGCAGCGCGTGACTTCCTGTTTCAAGATTTAAAGCGACGACATGGGTTGCCGAAAAGTGCAGCTGCTACCCTGCGTGAACCGTGCGATGTTGACAGACGATTTACTCAGCAAGCAACCTTTGAGCTTCTGACGCTCAAGCCAGCTCTCCAGCCGAACGATCCTTTAGCCTGCAGCATGATAGCGTTTTGTGGCTTCAGACAGAAATGTATTTGGCGTACACCACGATGCAATAGTGTCGAGCTATCCGAGTCAGCTCCTGGGCGTCTCAGAGTGAAGTCTTAGAGCGCCATTAGGCTCTTGATTCCAGATTTACATATTCTTAATTCCCGCTGCTAGGTGCTCGCACTTCAGCGCCTCAAGTCGTGCGCTCAATGCTTGCAGGAGGCAGTGGGCAATGTTCCCGCTGCTACCGAGACGAATTACACAAGATCTGCTCCGCCGCTTTTGAATCTGTTTTGAATAAGATACTCGTTCGTGTGTTGTGAAGCATGTGCTTATCCGGATGGCGGTTGCTGCAGAGTTTAGAAATACCAATCGCCTCAAACTAAATACCCTAGTTTTATTCTCTAGCACACACGTATCTTCTTTTTAACTATCGTAAAATACACAGAACAAGTTTTAGTTCAGTTATGGTTCCGAGTAAAAATCTCACACCAATAAATACTTGTCGATTTTAATATACTCACGCGATAGTAGTCTGCTTAGAAGTGAAAGCTGAACTATCTCTATGCTCTCTGGCTCGTGCATTCGGGACATGCCGACTAGATTTACGTAACCCAAAACTTGTAGGTCTTCCTGCCTGGTTAATAAGGTGCTTACAGCTGATGCAAAACTCGGCAGCTAGGGTTGGCTGTAGTACCAGCAGCAACTGCCACATTATAATACTACTGCTCAACAACCTGCACTGAATGCCTATCAAGTAACGTATTTACTTCAGGATCCTGTCACTCATCTAAACGTTCCTTCATTCTGTGAATCCGGCCCATGTAAATTGTTTTTTATCAGGCATCTCTTCAAAACGCACGCTCGTGTGACTCTTGTTGATTGGCTAACTAACTTTTAGTCCCTTGGAGACTGCGCCTTCGGTCACTATATGTAATGTAATGTATCTCCCTCCATAATTTCACAAAGCGACAAGGACTGTGCGGACGTTACTCAGTAGAGATTTAGTTTGCCCACTGAAAGCGTCATCGGCTTTCAGTGCGTATGCGGTTGCCAACAAATGTCATCTCACACAATACAGAGATGGTGTAAGCACAGCGGAGCCAGAAGGGCAGTCAAGAAAGTGAGTATCATTGAAGTTGCAGCTCAGATTGCTAGAAGGATGTGCTACGGTCGGCAATAGGGGAAAAGAGGTCGTTGCGGAAGAATTGTGGGAGTGAGTTAATGGCCGCAAGACTAGTCTTCAAGTCCCATAGGCTTGACCACGTGTCTCCTTTGCTAAAAGAGCTAGGATGGATGCCAGTTGAGCAACGGATACAGAGCAAAGTTCTTATGCTGACCCAAAAGGCCCACCACGGCTTGGCTCATTCGTACCTAGCTGAACGGCTGCACCAGTTTCAGCGTCTTCGCGCCCTCAGGTCCTGTGTGGACAATAAATTAGCTGC
This sequence comes from Cristatella mucedo, assembly GCA_009760855.2. Lineage (NCBI taxonomy): Eukaryota > Metazoa > Bryozoa > Phylactolaemata > Cristatellidae > Cristatella > Cristatella mucedo. The sequence continues at coordinate 2,981,421 of WPIO01000010.1, read as the reverse complement.
TCCATTCCTCCGCTTAAAGACAGTTGGCGACAGAAGCTTTAGCTCTGCAGGTCCCAGATTGTGGAACTCGCTTCCACAACTCTTACGCAACGACAACTACTCTCCTACTGCCGACTATGGGTCATCCTTTTCAGCGGTCCTGAGCTGCTACTTCCATGCCACTCACTACCCCAACTGCTCTGCTGACTCTGCTATGCTTCCCACTTTCTCTTTGTTGGAGTGAGACGAAGTCTGTTGGCTACCGAATGCGTATCGAAAGTCGCTTAGGCTGTGAGTGCGCTATACAAAACTCTCCTGCGTAACACCCACATAGTCTTTACGACTTTGTGGAGTTACAGATGGAGATACAGACAGTTCCATAGTTCGGGACCAGCAGAGCAAAACGCTTCTGTCGCCGGCGTTCTATCAGCGTTGGAATGGGGCAGCTAATTTATTGTCCGTAGAGGATCCGAAGACGTGAGGAGGCTCAAACTGGTGCAGCCATGTGTGAAGGACCCAAGCAATGGCGGGCCTTTCCAGTCAGTACAAGAATCTTGCCCTATATCCCTTGGTCGACCGCGAGCCACGGCAGCTCCTTCAGCGAAGGAGACACGTGATTAAACCTCCCGAATACGTTGACTTGACTTGCCTTGCAGCTATATTCATCACCAACTGCAGAAGCTTAATGGATTTTTCCAATGCCAAGCCAAAACGGAATTGCAGCAGACAAGCCCAGAAAAAACCCGGCAGCAAGTTAGAATTTTAGCAGGCCGTCTAGGTAGAAATTCCTAATCGTGGACAGATTGAAGACTGAAAACTAAAGACAGGATGACAGATTAAAGATTGAACGTGACGGCTAGCTGTAGAAGCAATCTTCTTAATGAAGCTTTCGAACTTAAATCGGTTATCAAAGAGGACACCAAAATTGCGAGCATACGGCGGCGACGGTCGCACTACAGCTTCACCAATAGAAGAGCCAAGTCTTCCTGTCCAGCCGCACGCTTGGGATGTCCTGTGAGTAGCGGTTCCGTTTTATCGTCGTTTAGTTTAAGGAAATTAATCGGTCGGCATAACCTATCAAATGTCTGCAAGGCAAGCATTCAGTTTATCCGTCTCTGCAGCAAGTTCAGATGTCAATGTTTCAATATCAAACGCAGCTGGGTATCGTCAGCATTGAAACGACAGCGAATCTTTTTTTCTTATAAGGCTCGATATAAATAGGGAAACGAAGAGGACCGAGAGTGGACCCTTGTGGGACTCCACAGATGACGCGTCTGTTAGATGAAACTTGACCATCCGACATGTTTTTATCCGACCGGACAATGCGATTCGAACCATGCAAGCGCCTTAACTGCCAGACCGATCGCCGATCTCAATCATTCAAGTAGGGTATCACAATTTCCACTCTTGCACTCCACCTTCTTGCAGAGTCACGTTTGACAGTGAGGCACCTAAGAATTTCTCCAGTTCTTCCAACCTCAGAGTTTATCTTGAAAAGTATAACTAATAATAATAATAATAATACACTTGGTAAAGCGCCCTCTGAGAACTCAATCTCCTTCTAGGCGCCTTACAATTGCTGCAAACGAAACACGATCGAATGGTGAGTGGTATCATGCTTGATAAACAACATGAATAACATGGTTAGGTGTGACATGCACAGGGTCAGCATGCAAGTGCGGTTAGTGGCAGCGTGCACAGTGTTAGCACGCATAAGCACATAACGATCAAATCACAGGGACCTACTAAATGCTGTGATAAGTAAATGCGTTTTTAGTTTCTTTTAAATGTGATCAAATCAGGAGACGCCATGACGCAAGTCAGGAGTGAGTTCCAGGCTTTGGAAGTATACGAACTAAATGCACCGTCTCCAGAGGATTTGAGGTTTGTACGAGTCATAGGTTAAAAAATAGAATCCGAAAATCGTAGAATGGTACAATACTTAGCCTAGTGGAGGAGTAGATCTGATAGGTAGGCTGAAGAAAAATAATGAATAGACCTAAAAGTGAGTGACAAAATTTCGAAGCTGATGCATTGCTTGACTGGGAGCCAGTGCAGGTTGGCGAGAAGTAGTGCGATGTGGCAACTGTGAAGCTCGCGACAGACAAGCGTAGCTGCAGAGTTTTGCACTATGTGCCATGAATAGCTACTAGATGCCCATAGGAGAAGTTAATTATGGGGAGTTGCAGGTGAACGATGAATCCGCTGAAAGGTGCAGATACCTGGAGAACTCTCTCAAGATGTTGGTCTCACGGCAAAGGAGGAGGTTTTTAGAATAGTGAAGAACAGAATTCACCATCTCCTATAAGAAACTACAACTAGGTTTTTCCGGCTCACAGATCTTAATGCCAAAATTGGTTTCTTGTTGGAAGTTGAGAAGCTTATGAAGACACTTGACCAGATCAATCTCCGACAGCAGTGTCTAGGTCTTGGAGGCTTCTCTTGTTCGGTTGTTGGTGGAAAAGAAATGCAAAACAAAATATGCGACTGTAAAATGTTTCTTGTCATGACTCGGCATTAAAAACACCACTAGAACTATGTCTTTTATTGTCAGTTATGGAGAATGTGTTTCTTAATTTGAGAGTTGCCTTGCAAGTTCTTGTTATCATAGCTGCCAGTTATGAGCGTTCTTTAGCCAGCTAAAGATAGGTCTCGTATCTGAGAGCGTCACTAGGGCAAGATTAACTCTTTAATTCGGCCTCGTTAAACACAGAGAGAGAAACACTGAAAAATATGGACTTTCATGCTGTAGTTGACTAGTTTGCTGAGTTCAAAGCCTTCTCCGCTCAATATGCCTGCTAGCGTGTGTTTTTGCACTTCTTCTGTGGTGGAGCTATTTTGCAGCAATTTTGACAAAGGTAGGGGCACCATTTATAGCTTTGTCCCCGGGCGCAGAAAGGTCTCACCACGCCTCTTCTTTACACATGCCTCGGGGCTCGAGCCCATGACCTCGGTCATCAAATACATTAACCTTGACGTCGTCATTAAAGGCCAGCACCTTAACCGCTGGCCCAAACCAGCGAAATTCAGGGCTTCACAATTCACCTCCGGTTGGTCAGCTTTCATATTCGGCTTAGATACTCGGCTGCAAATATCATTTTAACTTGAATTTAAGATTAGTGGATCCAGAACTTAGAACATTGTGAAAAACCTTGGCGAAGATAGAGATCTCCTAGCTCGATGTCAATGATGAACGAGACACGATTCCCCAAACTTAGTATTAGAAATGCCCTATACCGTCAGATTGAGCTACCGGAAAGAAGAATGCGGTATCCTTTATTTTTTTCGGCGATGGCTTAGAATAAGCAGTGCGGTTGGGTCAATCCTGGAAAGCAGCGGCGGGTCATTCCCCCTACATTCCCCCTAGCAGAGCAGGGGGCAGCGACCTTGGCCGCTCCATTCCCTACGCACCCCGACCGTCATTAACGATGAATTTGTGTCTTGAGCTATATAATTTCGTTTACTGTGGGTCTAGCTGCGCTGGCTTGGCCCACTGGTTAAGGTGTTCGCCCAATCCAAGGTCTGGCCGAGGTCATGGGCTTGAGCCCCATGGCACATATGAAGCATCTGAATAGATAATAGGTTTTTTCTAGGAGCGCTATGCAAATGAATTGTATTTTTTTAGCCTCGCCTAAATAAAAAACCGAGTGCGCCTTGCCCCTACATTGCAATTTTACAGGTCTTACCTATCCTAAACAAAAATTCTACCTCCACAAGAGTTGGTCAGTAATGGTCAAGAAACCCAGCTTTGTGTTCAGGATATGTGCAAATTCTATTAACCAATTTTCAATGACAAAACAAATTCTCGTCTTATGGTTCATATTTAGTCATAAAGAAAAGCAAAGAAATCAAAATTTGCGCGTTTTGCTCTGAAGTTACACAAAAGTGACCATTCAAAGAAGTTTAGAAATTAGTAGATGCGATAGTTTTGCAAGAGTACAGCAATGCGCTTCTTTGCGATGAAACCCTTGAAAAGGATCTCCTTTCATATTTTCGCTAAACAGCTAGCCTCCGACTTATGAAATACACAGGGATAAGAAAATCTGTCGTGAGTAAAATTTTAGTAAGTCGAGAATGGTTTATGATACACTTTACTATGATCCGTTCTGACGAAAACATAGGGAGGTAAAAGAATTGAGTAAACAAATACTGAACGAATAATTCTTCATTAGTTTACTCACTGCTTCTTCATCAACGATCTCGACACTGTCGTCAATGTTAACAATAATTTAGAGCTGTTTGCATAGTCTCAAACTGTCCTGAATATTTTATTTCACATCTGAGTCTTTTTTCAAAACCCCTAAAGTCATTCACATATGCATGCAACATTTTGCTCCACACGCCGTTAATACGCGTCACCGACATATCATCCCGCGGACATTAAATGTTTTTGATAGCATGTAGGATGTTATAGCCGCGCCAAATTCCCGTAAATTAATGCTCCTATCATTTTCTGCAACATCCTGAGTGAACGTAAGCCGCAGCTAGTAGGCCTTAACAGCAGCAATGACCCCTTGATCCAACGGCTGAATGGTAAAAGTGATTTTCGGCGTCATGAAAGTCACTGTCAAATTCGATCCAGCTCCCCAATATGATCCGGTTGTCCAGGAGCAAAGGATTCAAAATCAGCAGTATTTTGAAGAGAATTTTCGTATCACGGCAGTATATTTCTGCAGGCTTAATAATTAAACAGTGCAGAAACCAGTCTTCAAAAAACACCGCCGTCATCCACGCTTTCTGGTTACGGCGTTAATTCACAGGGAGCACGTTCTTGCTCGTGTTCCTTTAAGGCACGAGGTTTGGCAGAATGATGAGTCAGGAAAGGTTCCAGCTTGAAGCCTGCCAAGTTTCCTTCTAGCAACAACGTCAGTCTTCAATCCTCGAAAGCCTTAAAGCCAGACTTTGATTCCAGGTGTATGCACGTGCGCACAGGTATGCTTTCCAGAAAAAAGTCCTTTTAACGACGTTAAAAATCTGTTTCGCTAAATAATTTTTTCCTTAATCAGTTTATTCAGCTTTTCCTTAAACTTCTCAGCTGCTTTAGTATCAGCACTTGCGGCTTCTCCAGTGATTTTAATGCTATGGAATAAATGGAATTTCCTGAAGCGATCAAACCAGCCAAGGCTTGCAATAAAATCTTGATCGTAATAATAATAATAATGTACTTGATCAAGCGCCCTCAGAGAACTTAATCTCTTTCTAGGCGCTTTACATTTGCTGCAAATGGAAATGCAATTAAATGGTAAGTAAAATCATGCTTGAAAGGCAAACAAAATGAATAACATGGTTAGGGGTGACATGCACAGGGTCAGCATGCAAATGTGGTTAGTGGCAGCATGCACAGTGTCAGCACGCATAAGCACATGAAGGACGAATCACAGGGACCCACTAAATGCTGTCCTAAATAGGTGTGTTTTTAAGTTCCTTTTAAATGTGGTCCGGTCAGGGGATGTTCTGACGCAGGTCGGGAGGGAGTTCCAAGCTTTGGGAGCATACGAGCTAAATGCACGGTCTCCAAAGGATTTGTGGTTTGTATGAGGTATTTCTAGACTGTTGGATTCCGAAAAGCGGGTGGTACGATGCTTGGCCTGATGGGGGAGTATGTCGGAGAGATAGGCTGGAGCCATAGAATGAAGGGACCTAAAAGTGAGCGACAAAACCTTGAAGTCAATCCAATGCTTGACTGGGAGCCAGTGCAGGTCGGCGAGAAGTGGAGTAATGTTGAATGTAAGTTAAATTATTATGCTGCCTCCTGAAGCCTCGCTTTAGCTTGAATGGTCACCATCGTTAGAGGCACGTGCTGTTGATTCTGGTCTTCAGTCCACAGGACCAGCAATTTCTCCCTGTCTTCAATCGCGACCCGTCAAAATCGCGAGCGACATAATGGCACCCAAAAATCGTCCTAACAAAACCGCTCCGGCAAAACTGCGCCGACGAATGAGCGATGTAATTGACAGATTAAAGAAAATTAATAAAAACAAATATTTAAAGTTATCGAATGCCGTATCATTTAAAAATATGAACAATTTTTACTATTTCAAACGTTCTCTTATGTATAAGTTTCCTACATCTGAAGTTATTTTACGTTCCTTTGATAAGTTAAAAGACGAAACAATAGTTCGGCTCCTTGTAAATTAGAATCCCCATATCACCCCATTCGTTGTAATAGCTCCGATAAATTCGCCATGCCATATCAGCGCTGACATATACTCTCCGATTATGTCGCTGAGTTGCAACTCACGCTGATCATTGAAACGTCATATCAACTCCCAATACAAAGTTAATTTAAATCTTAATATTTAGGTAAACTGCCTGCAAATAGTCCGTAAGATCACGTTCATTATACGATGGAATAATTTGCAGCCAGATGCCAGGATAGTTGATTGTTTTTAGACTTGTTGGCTGCCTGACTGCAAATTCCGCTATGTACATGACTCACGGTTTGTTCTGTTGAGTCTTTTTCACGACGTAAATGATCGACCAACATGTAAGCGATAGGATGAGGATATTTTAAGGTCAACTCTCTATCAGTTCGTCAAAAGAAATACCAAAATTTCCCGATGGAGAAAAGCTAAGTGCAATTAGTATCTTTGCATACCATTTAACGTTCTCGCCGTCGCGGTATAAATGAGATAAGCCTTCGTTTTGTTTTAGACGCCACAATAAGTGGCCAAGATTCAAAAGATAGCCGAGTATTGTAACATTTGGAGATACAATAGACAGTGCATTCATAGTTGCAATTTCGAAATCAATTAGAACGCTGACATGCGTGAGAGATGGTCGCAGCTCAAGCAATTTCCGGAAACCCACTCATAGACAGCCTGCGTTTGAGTTCTCATGAGCACATATATTAATAAAATAGACAGATTGCTAATAAAAGAATTATTAGTAAATACCTGTAAAAATACGTTATGAGCTAATATGTACGTACCATCCACAAGCCAAAGCGATTATTGCTTCAAGAACTGTAGGTGCACTGCAGTGTTGAACATGAGTATCCAGTTGGTGTCTTGATCGTCCAAATCCCAGAGAAGACAGTTTTCTAGTACGTGTTTTCAGAACCTTCAGAGTATCCGGAAGAAATATGTCTAGAACAGAGTGGGGGCCCCTGAGGTTATCGACACCAGTCTTCTTTCGCTTCCGCTCGATAGTTTTTCGACTTGCAAAATACGTCGGCAATATTCCAAGTGTGCTGTTCACAATAATCTAATCAGGCTTTCCACTCCATTTTCAGCGCGTTCTCGTACAGTCACAGTCATTTGAATTTTTAGCTTTCGTTCTTGTCAGTGTCTGGACTGTGCACGTGCTCAGCCCTTCTTTTTTAGAGTCCCGTCTGTATTACTTTTAAGTGTTCCAGCACATTCTCGTTTTACTCACCTCCACGAAGACGATCCATCTTGATCGAGCTCGTCGCGGCGATATCGATATAATTCGTAAAGTATCCTCTTACTTTGTGTGACTTAATAATTTCCGTGGCTTAAGTAGCACAGTCTTACATATGATGTATCTGCTGGCTGCGTCGTGCACCGTTTATTTCTAACTTCGAGCTCCACTGCCGCACCGGAACGCCCGGCGCATTATGCGCCCACCGAGCGGGCGCTACCGTTTCTGGATTCGGGATCTTTCTAAAAAAAAGTTATAATAAAAAAAGATAATTAATGATATTTTTATTAGTCAGATTGATTATGTAAATTTAAAAAAATGCTTAAAATTATAAGTGAACTTAAGATTTTATTTTTTGTTTTAAAGATTTTATCGGCGCGCATTTATTGGTGCCAATTTTTTAATAATCAACTTACGATTTTTTCGGCGCGTAATTTGTTATCGCGATTTTGTCCACGAACATTTCTCTTTCGCGATTTTGTCGGTAAACCATTTTTGGTAGGCCCACGTTACTTTGTTGTGGTGATGTCGATTTTGTGGAAGCAGCAGACTTCACAGCGCCGGTATATCGTTGTTTATCAGTCAGGCTAGTGGAGATGTTAGAAACGGGTAAGGCAGTTTCACGCGAGATCACGGTCACCGGTATGCCAGATTCTCTTTTCAGGATTATATTCATTTTCTCCTCAAGATAAACTGCTCCTATCTTCTTTTTTTCACCACCAGCATGAGAAGTGCTGCTACTTTTGCCTTTTTCAGCCATCTCAAAGTAAGCACAATATCTAATCAAGACAGAAATAGTAGTAAAAAAAGTAATAAAGTAGCAAACGGTAATATCACGATGTAAAACACGAAAAAGCATGAGATAACTCTGAACGCGTCACACCTTAAGCAAGTCACGAGAGCAAGAGAGAGAGAGAGAGAGAGAGAGAGAGAGAGAGAGAGAGAGAGAGAGAGAGAGAGAGAGAGAGAGAGAGAGGGAGAGGGAGAGAAAGCTCTCAGTACCCACAATGCATAGTGAACAGACATCGTTTTCTCACTACTGTTAGCTGCGTTCGTCAAGTCTAATGACCGCGCACGGATCTTAAACGTTTTCTTAAATAAAGTGCTTAAATACATGTGTAAACTATGCTCGCGAACTATTGGCTTTACTGGCGTTGAGGTCAAAGGCACTTCACATGAAAAGAGACAGGTAAAGACCTATAGCGTCAGCCCGGTCTCCTACAATATCTGCAGAGATCACTCGAAAGAGCAAGCTTCCATGGAAAACTGCAAAAACGATTGCAAATACGATTCATGTTTATCCTTGGCATTTTCTTGGCAATTCAGCCTTGTCCGCCCTGAATCAATAAAACAGTCGGTGGGTATGATAAGCAACATCCAGCAGACCATTTAACTCAACATTCACGCACTGGCAGACTTGCGAACAATGAAGTTAGTGTGAATCGGCCAAGTGGACAGAAATAGCGAAGCGGAGTCGAAAAGCAGTAAGCATGAGATGAGAATCGGTGAGTAGTCTGTGTCATAAAAATTACCTGCATCCGACTCAGCCATATCGGTGCATTGCACATGGCTTAACGAAGGATACTCAACGAGCATGTGTAGCGTACGGCCACACGCGGGAAAGGCTTTTTAGAGAGTGACTGCTTGGCAGTTTGGCAGCTTAAAGGTTTAGGTCTTATAAAAGATAAGTGGTTTGACATGTTTATGCCCCAGGTTTAGATTTGTGGTTCATGGTTTAGATTTATTGCTTCATAGATAAGCGGCGAAGGCATTTTTTAGGATTAATGGATTCGTAGCGATTTGGCATATTTATGATTTCACATCTTTGCAGATGGGTTATTGTTAGTATAAGTGGTCAATCAGGTTATAGAAGTGGTCAGTCAAGTTATAGCTTAGGGTTATGGCAGGGCAATCTGTAGCATCTGTAGCGTATCTCCACGGGAAGACTTTTTAGTGGGTGACTGCTCATCTGCCGTTTGGCAACTGGGTGGCTTAGGTTGCATGGCAGACAAGCTCGGTTTGTCATCGTTATGCTTTAGGTTTAGATTGTTGGTAATGGCTTAGATTTGTGGCTTCTTAGATAATCGATGAAGGCATTTTAAGTTGTATTGCATAGTAGTGATTTGGCACATTAAGGTCGTAATACTGTAGGTAAGCATTCAGTAAGGTACATAGTTTAGGGTTATGGCAGGGCGATTTCCAGTGAATCGGTGATTGTCTGAACGTAGACTTTGGGCAGGGGCAGCGGACAGAGAGCCTAAACTTTTTTAAATGGCGAAGCCAGTAGGACCAGGTGTCAACTGGAGGCCAAGTGTGCAGAGCGCACCGAAGTGCCCGAGCAGCCGAGGGAGCTAGCCAAGGAGATTCACGGAAGACTCAGCGGAGAAGCCAGACGGTACATTTTGTCAGCCTGCGACCTACCTGGTTTGAGCTTTCGCCATTCAGGAAGCAGGATAGGCACCCTGACGTTCTGTCAACGACGGCAGACGTTTCGGAGTCAGGTGCTTGGCTGGAGGCCCGAGAGGCGGTCGGGGCTCGTCGGACCCGCTCCAGCACGTGCACGCTGTCGGGTGCTTTCATTTAGGAGACGGAACTTCGTCTGAGCTGCGTTCAGAGCTTTTAACCGTGTGGCTAAGCACTTCTTGTATTTGTGTTTAAGATAAGGCCACGCCTAGCTTGACCTGTGCTATGCTCAGTTCACTAGCCCAGCATCAAGGGCAGGCTCTCAAATGCGGCAGCACTTCTGCTGCAGCATTGGTCTTCTATCCAAGGTCAAGTAAATGTGCCTTTCCCCTAAAGTGTAGTTGACGGTAGCATGATTTGACAGATGCGGCAGCCCAAAATGACTCATTGGCGCATGGCCCATGTCTCTTTTGCGTAATGAGCTTATTATAAATTCAGGTCAATACTTGCATAGCAGCAGATGCAGCTCATTTGCGATTTGCGTTCACCGACAGCTGGTTGCCATTCAGGAATGAAATACACGAGAGCGTGCCGCGATGTCCGGTCACGCAAGTACGCCGCGGCTCTAAATGTATGGGCTTTTATATCAAAGTAAAGTAAAGGTTAGCTTATTCAACAGCGTAATTTATTCGTCGAGGAGAATAGCCGTAGTAGCTATCGCTCCCCCTGGCAACAGGGAATATAGATAAGATAAGCTTCTATTTAAATGCTGTCTGGTGAGGGAATGTCACGATCTCAGTGTAGTGTCGAGGTTTAGTAGCAATAATAATATTAATAATACAAGCATTAGTCACTTTTACATTGTCGTAAGAGAACTAAATCTCTACTGTGGCACTCGGAAGGTGAAGAAATGGGTAGCCAATTTAACAGCCTCATTTACGTAGCGGGAAGACGTGGCATAGTAGCTATCACTCCTGCTTGCACCGGTCAATATATTACAGACTTCCGCATGATTGGAACCCTGACCTGGTTAGTTAAGTTCTAGTACCTTAGCCTACGCCAATTCCTAGGGGCAGACATGGCGAAGCCAGATTGGCTAGAATTTTAAATAGATCAGCCGGAGCTACATAATAAAGGCATTTACAAGCGAGTGTCGGATTCTTAAATTTGATGCGCTGCCTGAGCTAATGTAGATACGTAAAAAGTTTCGCATTACAGCAGTTGCAATATTCACAATAGGCAATTACAGCTGGAGAGTTTCGCAACAAACGTAGGCATATTATTGGACTCACGATAAGACCTGCGAGTAGATATTTGCAGCTGTCCAGATGGCGATGGCACACCTGCAAATGCAAGTACGGCTGTCGTATCCTCGTCTAAGCGAGCCCACATCTTCTCAGTAGGACATAGCTGCAAAGAAAACTCGCCTTTGGAACTGACATTGCCATCTAATACAAGTTCAATTTAAAGCAAGATACCAAGATTTTGTGCACATGCCACAGGAGATATGCTGGCCGAGCTCAGTTACAAGTTGAGATTTCAAATACCTGATAAACATTAGGTTTGCCCAACCAGCTGAAAAAGAACGGAGCCATCTTTGTGTGAACGTCAGCTATTCGTAATGCAAGGAAGTTAAGAGCTTTCATTCATGGATGGCCGCTAGGACTGGAAGAACAGGTATACAGTAGTTTTAAATAATTGAAGGAAAATTATGCTTAAATTATCCTTAGTAACTGCATGGGCAAGAGGAAGAGTAGTTATTTTTAAAACCACCGTACGATGCTGAGAATCTCCGTACACCCTATAATTAAAAGGATTCTTTGATGAGCAATTCCAGTTGGCATCTACACTCTGACATTTCCCTACGAGATACAAAAAATAATTTCAAACGCTGCCGAGAGGTCCAGTAAAAGAAGCAGAAATTTTACTACAGTCATCAATCCTGAGAAAGTCGTTATACCCTTGCGACATTGCTGACATCAACACCATGGGATGATCAGCTATGAAACATGACTGGAACTTGCTAGGTTTGAAGTTATGAAATAAGATTTTAGCTGGTCTTCTCCCTATGCATTCCAGTATCTTTAATAGGAAATAGGAATGACATTACGGAGTCTGAGCTAAAATAGCTGAATTTCTACAGGTCCAGAACTGGCTGCTTGATGACTAACCTCACAACCACCTTATTGAAAGATGCATTGCTTAAGATCTGAGGTTAAGGGCGTATTTATCATGATAGATATTCAGGCAGCAGCAAATCTATGCATATCATAAAGTGAAGAGTAGGTGCAGAATCGTAGGTCTAGAAGACTACTTAGTCTTGGAGATCGACCTAGATCAGGTCATTGTTAAGAGTCTGGAAGTTGGGGGGAGTAGTCCAGTGGGTTGCTGCCTTGGGTGGGGATGGACTCTCTGGTATTATCTACCTTTCTAACAAAGGAGCTAGACAAGCTGTCTGCCAGACCACTACATCAATCGCTAGAATACGTACTGATCTGGCAGTGGCTAGGGACTGTCTGCCAGACCGCTACATCAATCGCTAGGATACGTACTGACCTAGCAGTGGCTAGGGAGATGGTTGATGGTCGATGTAATCGTTTTTTTGAATGTTCATATTTGAATTGCTATTCTTTGCTTACAGAAGCCAGACGTAGCCTTAGCTAGGATGGATTGGTATGAACTACAATAGTTACGGTGTGACAGTTGACAGACAGACTGTCTGTTCTAATCTCTCGCATGCATTTTTAAGCCTTTGCTTGGTGGTGGCACTTAGTTTAATGTCTGTCGCTGTGCTCAGCATGGAGGATTAAACCCAACGTGAACACACGCTTACGTCGTGTTGTGGCATTCAACCAGTGACCGCAGGTTGGTCAGGTATCGAGCCAAAGGGGGACGAAGACATGTAATGTGGACAGTATCAATGCCAGGGATCAGAAGGTTTTGCTGATTCACAGATGATTTTTTTGATACCAAAGGAGACACAGGGCAGTAAACTGAAATGAATAGCGCGAGTTAAAAGCATGCAACGGTGCAAAAACGTTTGATCGTGTTTGTGCCCTTTGCTGTAGGTCAGGCGATGCATATGAGCCCTCAGGGAAAATGAGCTACCCAAAGTGCAATATTAAGCACAGTGGGGAGGTGAGACTTGGCGTAAGAATGAATCGTAAAATCTACTTGCATAAGGTAGAAAGAGTTTCTGAAGCCGAGAGTGGAAATGAGATCTGAAAAATTGAAATAAAGCAAGACCTTTACCTGCGAGGGGAACCGATTGCTATCACCATTGTTAGCTGGCTTTTGGAGGAACTCAGAGCAAAAGACTTTGAGGAGAGAATCGGGAGCTGCCAGGGAATCGCAAACGGTTTTTAATTTAGGTAGGAACGAGCGTCATTTAGCTAATCTGCCATCAGCTTTTATTAATCTCAAGTTAAGACAAAAAAGAGAAGACCAGTGTGAGTGGCGGCGGTAATGTTCGGGAAGTTAGTATATTTCATCCAGGTCTCGGTCGCACAATTAGTTCCGGGTCATCCTCAAAAAGTAATTTAATGCATTAGTGGGCGTTTTTGCGCACTCTACAGACGCGCTTTAAGAATGGCCGACAGCTTTATTGTCGGCCTGATGACCATAAATTAAAGTGATTTGCAGCCTTGCTTGAGCGAGAGCACACTGGACGTATTGAAACAGTGTAGGAAATACTGCTAATGGGCACCTAATCCCCTCGAATGATTCTTCGCATGCAAGCAAGTAGATAGGTAGCAGTAGCAGCACCAGCACCAGCACCAGCATGTAGTAGTATGTAGTAGTAGTAGTAGTATGCAAATTTTAAGGACCATAGAAAAATGATAGTAAGGATGGACGATCGTACCGAATGGCAGGTTCACTAAATGCCGGCAAACTGGGATAGCGGGCTCAAGGGCAGGAGGACGGGCGAGCCGGACGGAGGGCCATGGAGAGAATTTCGACTGGATGGCTGGCACAAGCAGTAAGTTAATTACTATCCGCCAGCACGAAGTTTCTGTAACGACGCTAGTCCTTATAGGTTCGCGGCTGGTGCTGTGGCTTTGACAGCTGGAAGAGCAGCTACGCATAATCGTTTTAAGCCCATGCCAGCGAAAATAACTGAAGTTCATAGCGTGCTTGCCTACGCTGTCTCGGGTCGAAATAACACGATTTTTATCAGTCGTAGGCGATGGTAATGTTGCCGGGCTCGGGAAAATCAACTGCTGAAAGCCAGTCTGGCGCTTGATCTGAAGGCTACCTGCTGCCGACACTGAACGCGACCTGCATGAATGCAGCTTGGACGATCCAGGTGGAGACTATTGACTGCTATCGACCCACTTTCACACATCACATGCATCATCGCTACTGAACGATCCAGCCGAGGAGTTGAACCAGTGAAGACTGCCGCCGGAGGATCAGACAGCAGCCTAGTGGGCTCCCAGATAAGGTAGCCCCATCGAAAGCCAACTCGTTATTGATGGACTGTTCATAAGCTGTGCCGCGAAAGCTATTAAGAGTCCACGGCGCCCGTGGTCTCTTTTATATTGTAGGGGAGAATCACGTTGACTCTGATCACATCATGCAGCAAGGAGAGTTGGAGATTTGCAACGAACTAGACTCATCTGTGCAGCAGTTGGACCGACGCAGGCGGACGCCACGAGAGAGGACACCGGCTATACAGTCCGGCATCCGGAGCAGCAACACACGTCTTCTATGAACTGGATCTTCTGCGTGTCTGCTAGAGCTTTGCAGACTAGTGATTCTCGTATGGCCTAGTGATTCTTATATAGCCCAGCGTGCTGACTGTTGTAACAACGACGTATGTAAACTCGACTTTTGTAACCGTCTGTTATAACTACGACGTTTTGTAAACGCTTTTACAATACTGCTAGTTTGATAGCCACTACTGAGCATGTTAAAGCCTCTGTGCTGGCTGCACGGCTCGAGCGGTGGTGGGGCTATAGCAGACACGAGAACGTGTCTCTCCCGGAGGCTGACATATGTACCCGTGCTGGGTTCGGATGGCTGGGACGGCTGCGGTGCGATGGGGTTCGCCGGCTGGGCCGGGGTCTGACCTGGTCAGGGGCATGACTGGATGTGCGTCGGCGAGAGCTTTTCAGGCGAATTAAAGGAAAAGTTGTCGTGTGACTTGCGCTGCCGTTACAGCCGTCGCTCCGACCGAGTACTATCCACCCGCCATTGGTCTGAAATCGTAGACATTCCGAGATGCCACCATTTCTTGTCAAGACGAAAGGACTGCTTAAGAATACGTTCGCAGAAAAAATATCGCATATTCGTTATTATCGTCGGGCGATTTGGTTTTCGTTTTAAGCAATCAGGTCAGGCAAACAAGTGGGAAGACCTAGGAGGCCTTAAGATTGGTATGCCTCTGACGAAGCTCTGCTGCTCGTCGTCAGGGCAATTCCGAAACGACTTGTCACTGGATGAGCACATTGGTTGCACGGTCAAGACAGCCGACTTTCATCTGAGGATTATTACTAAAATCAAGGAATACTTAGACAGAAGTACGAATGGCAAACTAGCTCACGCTTTTGTGGTATCGCGTTCTAGATGCTGCACTCTCTGTATTCCGGACTCCCTAATGTTCTTTAATTGTCGACAACTGTCTTAAACAGTAGAGTGAGTTATATCTGGATCTAACTAGAAGGATCAATTGGGCTCATTTCTGACCTACGGCGTCATGACAATAATGATTATACATTTATATAGTGCCACCAGAGAACCCAACCTCTTTCCAGGCACTTTACACATGCTGTAAAGAAAGCATGATCGAGTGGTGTATGCTCAATTTCAACAAGTATAACACGGTTAAAGGTAACGTGCACAGGGTCAGTATGAAAATGTGGTAGTGGAATCATGCATAGGCGCATAAAGGACAAATCATGTGGAGCCACTAAATACTGGAACAAATGAATGCATTATTAGTTCCTATTTAAATGCAGTCAAGTTAGGGGTATATTGACGTCAGTCGAAAGTTAGTTCTATGTTTTGGGAGCATACGAACTAATGGCACTATCTCCAAAGGATTTGAGGTTTGTACGAGGTCTTGTTAAACGATTTGGTTCAGAAAAGTGGGTGGTACCTTGCCTAGCTTGGTGAGGGAGTAGATCTGTTAAGTAGGCTAGAGCCGAAGAATGAATGGACCTAAGAGCGAGTGACAAACTTTGAAGTCGATGCGCTGCTTGACTGGTACCCAGAGCATGTCGACGAGAAGTAGTGTGTTGTGGCAACTGCGATACTCGCAATGACAAGCCTAACACACCTATTTAGGACAGCATTTAGTGGGTCTCTGTGATTCGTCCTTCATGTGCTTATGCGTGCTGACCCTGTGCATGTCACCCCTAACCACGTTATTCATTTTGTTTGTTTATCAAGCATGACATTCCTCACCATTCAACTGCACTTACCTTTGCTGCAAATGTAAAGCGCCTAGAGAGAGATTGAGTTCTCTGAGGGTGCTTTATCAAGTGCATTATTATTATTATTATTATTAGCAGCCAGGTTTTGCACCAACTGTAAGCGCTTGATTGTACAGCCTGGTAGACCAGCAAGCAGTGAGTTACTGAAGTCGAGAAGAGATGTCACAAATGCATGGACCAGTTTCAATCTAGTATCCCTGTCTAAGCAAGCCACAATTTTAAAAATATAATGTAGCTTAAAGTAGGCAGACGACTTTGGAGCTGATGTGGTTGTCTAATAAAAGGTCACTTTGGAACAGGACACCTAGATTGCATGCAGATTCAACAGGAGATAGGCTGGCAGAGTCAATTTTAAGGGTTAGCCTTCCCAATTTCTGAATCGCACTTGGTTTGCCCATAACTAGTAAGTTGGTTTTGTCATCAGAAAGTTTGTTGCCCTCCATGTGCGGATGTCATCAATACATGCAGCGAGGGAGTTGAAAGAATTCGACGTGCTGGAGGGGTGGGAGGGATGAAAGCAAAGGTACAACTGAGTGTCATCTGCATAGAAGTGAAGGCCTTGATTGTGCTTGGCAATCACATCAACAAGAGGAATAATATAAAAAGTGAAAAGAACGAGACCAAGCACGGAGCCCTAAGGTACCACATATTTCAGAGGTTTCTCGGATGATCTTTGTCCATTCACGTCAATTCTCTGGAGTCTCCCACTGCGATAGGACTTAAAACCATTATAGTGCTGTGCCGGTAATGCCCAGACGATATGAGAGGCGCTAGCAAAGGACTTGGTGATCGATGGTATCAAACGTTGCCGAGAGATCAAGCCAAAGAAGCAGAGAAACTCTAGTAACAATGATAATAATAATGCACTTGAGCCCTCAGAGAACTCAATCTTTCTCTAGGCGCTTTATATTTGCTGCAAAGGGAAACGCGATTGAATGGTGAGAAATAGTATGCTTGATAAACAACATGAATAACATGGTTAGGGGTGATATGCACAGGGTCAGCATGCAAATGTGGTTAGTGGCAGCATGCACAGTGTCAGCACGCATAAGCACGTGAAGGACGAATCACAGGGACCCTCTAAATGCTGTCCTAAATAGGTGTGTTTTTAAGTTCATTTTAAATGTGGTCAAGTCAGGGAATGTTGTGACGCAAGTTGGGAGTTAGTTCCAGGCTTTGAGAGCATACGAACTAAATGCACGGTCTCCGAAGGATTTAAGATTTGTACGAAGTATTGGTAAACTGATGGGTTCCGAAAAGCTGGTGGTACGATGCTTGGCTAGGTGGGGGAGTAGATTTGAGAGATAGGCTGGAGCCAAAGAATGAAGTGACCTAAAAGTGAGCGACAAAACTTTGAATTCAATCCATTGCTTGACTGGTAGCCAGTGCAGGTCGGAGAGAAGTGGTGTAATGTGGCAACTGCGACGCTCACGACAGACAAGCCTAGCTGCGGAGTTTTGCACCAGCTGTAATTGCCTGATTGCACATGCCGGTAGGCCAGCAGGCAGTAAGTTACAGAAGTCAAGACGGGATTTCAAATCGGCATTCCTAGCAAGGTCGTTATACACGTGAAGCAGCGCTGACTCTGTAGAGTGATACAAACCAGACTAAAACTTATAAGCTATGTCTGAAGTTTCGATATATGAGTGCAGCTGGTCTGCTAGGACTCTATCAAGGATTCTTATAGCGGCTTACTAGAGGGACCGCCTGCAGCCACAGTCTGCGCAAACATGAGAAAACAAAAATAACTAATGAAGACTAATAAATAATTATTTTAATTATAATTCTATGTTTGGCTGGCATTAAAACAGATCATGTCATCGCCGGCCATTGACTGGCTCTCCAGCCGAAATCGAAAATGTAAGATAATTTATTTTTAAATATAAATTTTACATTGGAGAGTTCTGTTTAAGAATAGCCATATATGCGTTGAGAAGATGCAACAGATGTGTTACTGCAGCGTCTGCATGCGTAACGGCTCTGTCTGCCAGAGAGGAGGCTGTGTCTGCCAGAGAAACGGCTTCGTCTGTCAGAGAGGAGGCTCGGTCTTCCAGAGAAGTGGCTGTGTCTGCCAGAGAGATGGCGGCGGCCGGGGAAGCACTGGTAGAGAGCAAGACAGCGCCGGTGGCCAGCGAGTCGACGCTAATGGTCCCGGATGCGACGGCGAGTAGTACGTAAATGAATGGAATGGAGCCTAGGGCTCATTCGAATGACGTCATCAATTAAATAAACCGTACTCCGATAAATAATCTCGCTATCGCTCGATCATTTCTCGCCGTCCGATTTATTTAATGGCTGCCTTCATTCTCGAGATGCTATTCTCCATTCCATTCATTTACATACTACTTGGAGTTGTTTTAAGTTGATATGAGTTGATAAGAGTAAAAAATATCTGCAATTAATAAAATAATTAATAAAATATTAAAATGAATTTTCTATCTTTATATACGTCCCAAAACATTGATTACTTTATGCGACGGGAGGGTGAAAAATTTAGCGAACATGCAAAACGTATTAGAGAAGAAGTAAAAAAAACGTACAGGCCTTCTTCCAAAATATCCTTTCTAAAAAGAGAGTTTAGATGCAATGATTGCAAGTTTAAGAACCCCAACAGTTATAAGATTAGATAATCCTATTGCGAAGGAAACTGTTAAGACTAATAATGTACAAGCTTTCAATAGAGAAGTTAAGAGATTGATGAAAATGCAGGAAACAGGATGGTTTTTAGGAAACGCTTCTTCAGATGGTCAATTCTTAGATTATGAATATATTGGATTAGAAAAAAATGTAATTGATTTTGATGTAATATATGAGAAGGTTGGAACAGAATGTAAATTAGTTATTAAAGAATTACTTAAAAACAAGAGTGACTTAAAAATGATCCGTGTTATTTTGTCTATTTTAGCTTCAGAAATTGGGGCATTTAATTATCAACCATTTGCAGGAGTAAGTAATTCAAAAATAAATAGAGTTTCTGATATTGATAGAATAATCAGAATTCAATTTACAGCTTTTAAAAGAAGTAAAAGAAAGAAGAAAAGGAAGAAGTAAAAGAAGTAAAAGTAAAAGAGTAAAAGAATGGTTAGAAAAAGGTTCTAATTGGACTATAAATGGCGTTAATGCTATTATGCAAAGTTTTCTTACTTCAGACATAAATTTGGTGGTAGTCATTTACCGATGCCAAAGGAATTGAAAAAGAAGAGATCAACAATTAATATAAAGAATGAATCAGATAAAACTTTGTGCTTTATGGTGTGTGTTGAGATTTCTTCATTGGAGAGAGAATCATCCAGAATCTACTGCTGATTTAAAACAAATATTACATGAAAAATACTCACACAATCTGAAGAGAATAGAAGAATTATTCAATGTTAAAGACAATTATCCTTCAAATGTATTAAATGTCGTCGATATTCCTCAATTTGCAGAATTATTTAGCATAACGATTAATGTTTACGAATATGATAATACAGTTTTAATTCCACTTATAGTAGTTGATGAAGAGAAAGAGAAGCACTGGATCTTCTTTTGTATAGCACTCCAATTTAAAACAATTCTCATTATTTAATTATTAAAAACTTTAATGGCTTGTGTAAATGTAGCAAAGGTTATGGAACACAGCTTACTTGTAAATGATGTTTGTGTACATTTTACTTCAAAGATAAGTTGGAATCGTACGTTGATGCTTGAAAACGTGGAAATGATGGTAAATCTAGAATAACAATGCCAAGTGCTGATAGTAGAAAAGGAAATAAATGTTATTTTAGAGATTATGCAAAAACATTATGGTGTCCTTATGTTACTTATGCAGACTTTGAATGCTTACTTACATGTGTTAGAAAAACTGATAAAGAAGATCCTAATACACCACAAGGTACTTTTCAAAAGCATATTCCTTATTCATCTGCTTATACTATTATAGATTATGAAGGTAAACAAAGAAGATTTAAATTATTCAATGGTCCTAATAATGTTAGAGAACTATTAAAAGTTTATTAGAAGAAGTTGAAAAAATAAAAAATGAAATGAAACTTATTCTTGATAAATAAAATAAATTTGATTGTAGAAATTTCAAAAAAAGATAAAGAAGATTTTGATCCTGAAACTGTTTGCTATATTTGCGGTTTAGATTTAAATGAAGATACAGTTGTAGATCACTGTCACCTAACAGTTAATTATAGATGAGCTGCTTATGAGGTTTGTAATTTAAATGTTATTATTAATCCTAAGAAGTTTGAACTTCCAATATTTTCTCATAATTTAAAAGGTTATGGCTCACATTTATTAGTAGAAGAGTTTCAAGGTTTAAAACTAAATAAAAATGTTATCGCCAATAACATGGAGGAATATATATAAACATTGAATTTGGTTCACTTAGTTTTAAAGACTCTGTATACATGCTGCAAAAAGGTTTAGCTGATCTTGTCAATAATTTTGTTAAATCAGGAAAACCTTTAGAACAAACAAGAAAATACTTTTCAATGTTAGATGACTAAGAATTCGATTTATTAAAAGAAAAAGGAATATTTCCTTGTGAGTATATAGATTCTTTTTCAAGGCTCGATGAAAAAACACTACCTCCAATTAATTTTTGTTATAGTACATTAAATGATACAAACATAGATGAAAAATATTATGATCGTATTAAGATGGTTTGGGCATTGACGAAAAAAAATAGCTCCTGATACAGAAGATACATTGAAAAAGTATAGTGATATTTATCTGTAGACGTTCTATTATTGGCTGATGGATTTCAACATTTTAGACATTTATCAAAGAAAATTGACGGTTTAAACCCTGCCATTTTCCTTTCAGCACCAGGTTTAACTTGGTCTGCAGGTTTGAGATTTTCAAAAGTTAAACTAGATTTAGTATTAAACTTTGAACATTTTGATTTCTTTGAAAGTGCAATAAGAGGAGGGATAACACAAGCATCATGTAGATATATTAAGTCAAACAATGAAATGGCATCTAATTATGATAGTACAAAAGAAAAGAATTGTAGTTCTTATGTTGATGCAAATGCAATATATTCTGGAGCAATGACACAACCACTTCCAATTTCTAATTTCAACATTTTAGATAATAAACAAATAAAAAGTTTACAAATAAGAAGATATTAGCATTTAAAAGAAGATGCTGAAACTGATTGTGCTTTTGAAGTAGATATACACTGGCCAAAAGAATTGCATGATATTTATTCTGATTATTTTATTTTACCAATTAGGAGAAAAGTAGATGTTGAAGAATACTCTGAATATCAAAATAAATCCTTACTTAAAGACAATAGGAAAAAATAGATGATTGCGAAAGTAAAGTAGAAAAACTTATTGTTGATCTAGAACCAAGAGTTAAATATGTTATTCATTATAGAAACCTACAACTTGATATTGAAAGAGGGTATGTATTAACAAAAATACATAGAGTTATGAGTTTTACACAAAGTAAATGGTTGAGTGGATATACACTTAATAACATTGCTAGAAGAAAAGAAGCAAAAGATGAGCTTGAAAAAGAATATTATAAGCTTACAAACAATGCTTTCTTTGGAAAAACAATGGAAAATTTTAGAGAACGAGTATACATTGAACTGTTTGACCTAAAATGATATAAGGATGTTGCAGTTTCAGATAAAAGAGTAATGAGTGCAAGATTTACAGACAGAAGGTTGTTTAATCAAAACTTGGATGGAATTGAAACGACAAAAGCAGAGATCCGTCTTGATAAACCTATTTATTTATGTTTTACAATTCTAAATATTTCAAAACTAATAATGCAAGATTTCTATTATAATACAATAAAAGATTATAATAATAATAAAGTAACACTTGCATATACTGATACTGATTATCTAGTAATGAAAATAAATACTAAAAATTTATATCATGATTTTTCAAACTATTTGGATTATTTTGATTTATCTGGATATCCTAAGTATCAAGGAACTTAGAAGGAGCTAAAAAGATCATTGCTGCTAATAAGGGAAGTTTGGATAAGTTTAAAGATGAAATATGTGAAAAATACTCAATAGATCCAAAAACAAAAGATTTCAGTAAAGATGAGAAAAGGTGTTATGATTTTAAAAATTAATTGTACTTGATGAAGGTGTTTTCTTAAGACCAAAACTTTATTCAATGCAAATAGCTATTAAGAAAGATAAAGGAATATAAGTTAAATCTGCAGTTAAAAAGGCAAAAGGAACGAAGAAGGATGTAGTAAAAGAAATGCTTGACACATTCTGATTATGTTGGCTGTCTGAAAACTGGATACGATGTTTGTTGTAATCAATCAAGATTTCAATCTAGAAATCACCAAACTTATACTATAACACAATCTAAGAAAGCATTATCTGCATTTGACTCAAAACGTTACTGGTTAGATTGTGGAATTCATAGTCATGCTTACGGTCATTTTAGAATAAAAGAGACTGGTGGAAAATGCTTTGAATGTTAATATAGGTGCCAACAAGAAAACTAGAAAACACTAAACAAATACCTATAAAGAAACTAAGATTTGCTGATAAAGAGAAAATGGAAATAGATAACAAGACGTTGATATCATAGAAGAAATAGTTATTCAAATCACAAGAGAAATTAAATATAAATTAATAAAATTCTGTCCACTGTTATAGAGATGGATCCAGAAGCAGATTCAATTGATATTACTCTTTCAGACACTGAATCAGTAACGGATACACTTTCTGAAGATCCTGACTACATTCCTGAATAAGAATATGAATCAGACTTTTCATATTGTAGCATTAGTGATTGGGATGAAGGTGATCTATTTGGCGAACAAGAAGATGATGATGTATTTGAGAGTGAAGATAAAGAAGATAGTGATAATTTTAATTAAAATAAAAATATTTTTACTCATATAGAAAATGGATGTTTCAAGAATTCTTAACAATCTAGAACATTCTAGAGAAATGGCAATAAGAATCTATTTGCAAAAATTTAAAGGAGTAGATCAACGAATATTTAAACATTCACTCGATAAACTTATTCTTGATTTAGATAGTTCATTTATTAGTGTTCTTATTGAGATTTGTGATACATGTGATAAACTAATTGAATGTCGTAGCAAGATAAATGAGATGCTTGAAGAAGCGAATGAAAAAAATCTAAAACTCCAAAAACAAAACCTGATGTACAAATTCTTTAATTATATATAGTAATGGAAGTTTCAAGGATTCTTAGCTGTAAAAAGCTAGAAAGTTAGCAGAAGAAATTTGCAGTAGAAAATTCAAATGCTTTAGTAGAGATACACTTAAAAACAACCTTCATAGGTATATTGAACAATTAGATGGTTTAAATATTTTGAGTCTTATAAATATTTGTAATGCATGTGATAAAATATATGAATATGAAGAAAGACTAGATACCAATATTAGAAATACAAGAGTCATAGCATTTGATAAATAGATTATTTTTTAGTTAAATTTGTGTGCATGTAATTTTTGTATAATTATTATATAGGAAAAGGTAAGCAACTTCTGATGTTTGCGATCCAGCCCTTGCAAAGAGTGCTACTCTTCTTAAATCTTACGTTGATTATCTTGTTAAATCAAGAATGACAACTTACGATTAAAAAACAATTGATTCAGATATTTCATATATGACTGATGCATCAGTTAAAAAATGCTATCTTGATGAATGTGATATTGAAGCTCAAAAGATAATCAGTGCAGGATTTTCAGATGTAACAGCAAATCTAGAAACAACAGTTAGAGCTAAAGTTAATGCACTTCTCGATGATCCTTCTGAAATCTCTAGTTACACAACATGGATTGCATCACAACTTCCAACACTTTCAACTGTTATATCAGGAGTATCAGGAGTTAAACCTGACATCTCTGGAATTGTTAAAGATGAATGTTATGCAGTTCTACCTGATATTTCTGATGGAACGAGTGTAAGACAAAAAGCAACTGCAACAGCACTAGCAGCAAAAGCACAAGCAACTAGCGATGCATCAGCACCAACCACTGCATAAAATTAATTTAAATTAAAACAAATAAAAAAAATAGCATAGAAAATGGTTTCTGTTGAAACAAGAGGAAATGGATGTCTTGAAGAAGTACAAGGTCAACAAATTTAAACTTTAAAATCTGTTCTTATCTAATGGGTAGAATATAAGACATTAGATCAACACTGTTAGATGCTGTAAAACTAGTACTAGAATATAAAGCACTAAGAATCAACCACTCTGACCAGAGATCACATGTATATTCACTAAAGTTAGAGATTGTTCAATATTTGAAGAGTTCCTTAAAGACTTAAAAATAGAAAAAATTACTAATTATAGCAGATGGTGCTAGTACCTTGAAACACTTCTGTCATACTTTTCAACAATCTATAATTTATTACTTTATAAGGTCTTAAATATGAATAAACAGTACCATCAGCAGAATTACCGGATATACCAACACCATTCTTACAATTCAGTTGTGACATCATTTTTGCATCTTTAGGTAATAAATTAGATAAGGCTGATACAGTTGCTAACTCTCCCATAGCATTAGAAATAACACTACCAGCTAAATTTGAACTAAGAGCATGATCCAATCTTAAAGCATCACCATCATTAACAGGAAAACCTAAGTTACTCTATTTTAATTTGCATTAAGATCAGTATAAACATTTCCATTAATCTTAGCTACTTTTTCCATTACGTATGTATATGAAGAATAAAAAAGAAAAAGGATTTTCTGAAGATATACAAGAAACTGTTAGTACAACCAAAGATGTTGTATCAGGTGTTACAATAGCAACTGAAGTTGGATCAAAAGCAGTGATACAAGTAGCGCCAAAACTTGCAATGAAACTGTCACTACAAGCGTCAAACAAAATAGCAAAGATAGTTCCAAAAGTATGACAATCACTTAAAGTTATTGGATCTGCTAATAAAGCACTAGGAGGCTTTCTATCTGGAGTTACACGGATAGTAGATTTAGGACTATTTATAAAATAAATTATAGATTAAGTTTCTTCAGGTAAATACGGTCAAGTCTTCTGGAAAACAATGACAAAAAAGAAAGATTGACAAAGATGGTTGCGTCATTAGAGGCTGGCTATCACATTACATTACATCAATGAAATACTACTTGAAGCAGAAAAGTCTAACTCTGATTGGTATTTAAATCCAAATAAATTTGTATCTGATGTTTTTGGGGAAGAGGTTAGTTGGGATTCAACACAACTTGATCCTATTGCTTGGAAAAAAAACTTCTTAGAAGTTAGGTCAGGTGGAATACTCCCCGCTATTCCAGCTATTATTGCGAGCATTACTAGTGTGATAGGAACAGTTGGTCTTGCAGTAAGTATAACAGTTGCAGTTGCTGGTTTGATTAAGAAAATAGTAGATAGAACAATGTTTACAGCAAAATCACCACCTATGAATACCCATGAGCAAAGAATGGGTGCTTTATCACTTCGGAGCGAAAGATTAAAGAATGCTATTACAGATATTAGAAACATGATTGAACTGTTAGAGAAAGGTGTAGGTATTAATCTAAGTGAAAAGGTTCAGAATTCAGAAGTAAAAAATAGATTGGATTACTTGAATAAAGGAAGAGATTTAGTTGAGAAAGGAGGTTTTAGCTATAGCGAAGATTTGAAACGAGATATAAAAAGAGTAGAAGCTAGTACAGTTGGTGCTCGTAAAACGTGTGACTATAAAGCGGAGAGTGCAATCGTACTAGTGAATCGGTTTGCACAAGGTAAAAGTCAAGAAGAAATACATCAGAAATACTAAAATTACGTGATGATTTACAGAGACGTTGCCGTAACTAATAGTCGGTATATCTAACAATTTGGTTATCTTCTGTTAATGTGTACGTGAAATTAAGTCGTGCAAATTCGAGATGTAATTGGATTGTCATCATATTGCGAGCAGTTGCGGCACCAACAGGATTGTCAAATAGACCCAAGTGATATAGATGATTATCTATGCAAATATATGATTCATGTTTGCTTGCATTCTTATTAAAACTGACTCCTATACAATCGGATGTGTTATCACAACGTTTCCCCTTATTTCTATTGTTTTCTGAATGGTTTGCAATTCTTAAATTTGAAATCCTGTTATCAGACTTATCTGAATTGATGTGATTGATTTGAAAAATTGGCATTTCTTTATCAAGAATTTAAAATAAAAATAATATAATTAATTTATATAACGCCCCAAGAGAACTTAATCTCAATTTAGGCGCTTCACATATGCCTCGGGGCTCGAGCCCACGACCTCAGTCAGACCTTGGTCGGGGCGAGCACCTTAACCGCTAGACCAAACCAGCTTGCAAGATGATGTGCTTTATATTGTTTTAAATCAGCACATACTACTTTATATCCATATTTATCAAAAGATCCAGCTTCTTCTCCAGCTCTTGCAATTCCACCACGAGATTTTTTCCACCTGAAAACTCCGGTAAAAGCGTTATAGTCTAACAACTCCATCACTCGTTCTCTATAAACTGCAACTTCCTCTTTATTCATTTCTATATATTGTTTTACATCTGTTTAAAATAATATTAATCATCAACACATATATCAAATCCTTTTTCTCTAATTCTTTATTGATATTGTAATTCATTTATTATCTTTACTATTTCATTTGCATCTGTAACTAACTTTGCTAATATTTCATAGCATTCAGATATTGATTCAATAATTCTTTCTGTTTCCTCTATTTAAATTACTTTATATATAGAATTGATTACCATCAAGTAAAACTTGCTTTATCAGAACACCAAGTAAATCAAATACATAAATCAACAGAACCTATCTCAATAAGACTCAAACAATCTGATTTATCTGGCACTATTCCAATACTTAATACGCAAACTCAACTAAACAGGATAGAAAAATGTAAAGCAAAAGGAGTTGGAATGCAATTGAAGTTATCTTTTACACAACTTAAACAAAATAGAAGACAAGGTTCTGGAATTGTAGATTTCATAAACAAACTTACTGGTTATATAGAACTTCATATGAAATTACCAAATAACGTGAAATCTGAATAATTCCAAATGGAAATTTTAATAATACTAATAGATGTAGTTATGTGGGGCCAGGTACAAAACTTACTCAAAGGGTAGGAGAAAATTACCAAGGGGTCAGTGATCTCGATAAGCGTGCGCTTATTCATGATCATGATTATACTGAGACAGCTTCAATGTCTGAACCTAAACGAACAGAGATATGAAATTTATCTGATCTGGTTCTTGCAGAGTCTGCTGCTCGTATTGCTCTTGACCCACGTCAGCCTTCTTATGTTCGCGAAGATGCAAAAACTGTTGCGGCAATCATGTCAGCTAAAGCTAAGTTAGGTTTAGGTATTGGTGGTATGTTGAATGATTCATTTGCAACCGACTTTCTAAAAGATAAAGTGAGTAATCCTGCTAGTCTAAATAAGATTAAAAACTATGCTAAGGGAATAGTTGATAGAATGTTGGATATAACTAGAAACAAGATATAAAAATTTTAACTAATCTCATTTATATTGTGTTTATTTTTGTATCTGTTTTTGTGTTTTATGTTTTTTGTATCTGATAATCTACTGGATTGAATTCACTTCTTTTAACAACACGATAAACTTTAACTTGATCTAGTTTCAATCTAATATTAAGTTTCTCTTCTGAATTATATTTATCTTTAGTTACATAACTTCCTTCAAGAATTCCTGTAGTTGCAAAGTCATTACCAAGTTTTTGAATTACATCAGCAATACTACTAAACTTTAGTATTGATCACAGAATATACTTGGTTTGCTACCAAAATCAATTTTTACTTGAATAGTTTATCGTTAAGAAAAATCATATCCACTGTATTCAAGTTTCATACTTGCTTTATTAACAATATCTTCTAGTGCTGGTCTCATATCTTCACTGATATACATCCATGCATTGAAGTAGGGTTTAGAATCTTTACTAGTTTTCTGTTCAATATGAATGCGAGCAGGCTTTCCTTTTGGGATAACAGCAGAAGAATTTTCAAGTACAGCAAATTTTTTATTATCCATTTCTATATATGGAAAAGAAAATGTTTAAATTAAATTAATAATTGCATTGTCGTTCCAAAATCTGTTTCTCGCATTAGTCTTAGAAAGGTTAGACATCTTCTTCCACAATCTGTTTGATTGTATTCTTGTAGCATAAATGTTTGAAAGCTTGGTATAACACCAAAATAATTTATTACTTCTGGCATTGGTGGAGCTCCAAATGAATCAAAGTAAAAACATTGTGTACCTTCTTTTTTTAATGCTACCCAGTGATAGATTGCAAGATCTGATTCTCCTGTATTACAAATAAGATATTCGTTTTCTAGTGGTTTTGATAGTTTATCTCTTGCAAAGACTCCTTTAAAGTTTTTATATCTTATTCTTTTATATAGTTTTTTTTATTTCTAGATTTGTTAATGGTGATGATTTTACTTTTTTTTAATTTTTCGATAGTCTTTTTAAGTTCAGCAAGTATTTGTTGTTTATCTTCTATACAAGAACCAAGTTTCTGTCCATGAAATACAAATCCTGTTCCTTTTTTACCATGATATAAAACTCCTGTTCCAAGTTTCTTTCCGTGTGCTAGTACTCCTGTTCCAAGTTTCTTTCCATGAGCTAAAATTCCTGTTCCTTTTTTTACCGTGAGATAAAACTCCTTCTCTAACGTTAACTGGTGTACTTCTTATTTTGACAAACTTTTATTTCTTACTATCACATATAGTAAATATTTCTTTTATCATTCTTGTCATTCCTTTTGTACTATCTACTTCAACATATTCTTCATGAATTGCATCAGTTGGCTTTTTACACTTAACACAATAAATTTCCATATCTATTATAATATAGAAAAATGTCACTAAGAGTTTAAGCTTTTAATTTTGGACAAGATGTTGATACTGGAAATAAAGAGCCATTGCCTAAAGTGCCTATAAGAGCATTAGTACTTGGACCAAGTGGAACATGTAAATCACAGTTAGTAATGAATTGGATATTTTATGGTATGTTAAATTATGATACTTGTACAATCATTGCTTCAAGTTTAAATCAAAAGTTATATCGTGGTCTTGTGTCAATGACTAAATAAAATCATTCTTATGTTTGGGTTAATGGTGTTGATGCAATGCCTGATGTTGATTCTTATAAGAATTGTAAGAATGTTGTTGTACTAGATGATTTGATGACAGAGGATCAATAAAAAATCTTGGACTATTATACTCGTGGTAGACATAAAGGATTGAACATATTTTATGTTGCTCAAAGATTTACTAATATTTCTAGAAGAGAAATAAGAAACAATATAAACATAATTATAATCTCTACAAAAATAATACTGATATAGAATATATTCGTGATGCATATATTGTGATATAGACGAGAGACAATTTAAATAATGAGTTATCTCCTGTACTAGAAATATATTTAGATATTGTGTTATTGACTTAACTAAAACTGAATCAGAAGGAAGATTGTGGAATGTTTATAGCACAGGTAAACAATTAATAACTATTTTTAATACTTGATAGATATAGGAAATGTTTAATAGTAAATTATACGCAAGTCCAAATAAGCCTTACAGAGGAAGTTTTCAAAAAGCATTGGACTGAGAAAATAAACTTAATAATTTAGAAAGCTTACGTGTTGCTACCATACTTGATAACAGTCAAGAAATACAAAGAATTGAAACAGAAATAGCAACAATAGATATAATAGAACATGAACTAAATGAACGTGCATTAGAAAGATCAACTGATAATTCAGGTAATGTTGTTATTGATAAACTAAAAGAAGTTAGACCTAAACTTGCAAATTGAATGGAACAAAGTAAACCAATGAAAAAAGTATTAGAACAAAAAGCACCTGCAGATATTTCTAGTATAATACAAATAGGATTTGCTGTTATTCAAGAAGGAAAATATAAAACATATATTAATATTGCAAATCAAGCAAAGAATTGTGCAGCTAGTCCAGAAACAAGAAAGACTTTTGATGAATTTCAGAAAACAGTTGCAACTCATCCTAATGTTAATCCTTCTACTGGTATGAGACCTAAGAAAAAAGCAAAAGTACAAGAAATAAAAGAAGAGGAACCTCTTGCAATTACTCTACTCATTGAACCATCTGTTCCACAAAGTGAAAAAGAAGCTATTCTTGAACTTACTAGAAGTAAAATGTCTGAAAGAATATAGAGAGTCTATAAAAAATCTTGATGAAAGTAAAAGATCAATTATAAAGAACAATTATTTAAAGGTTCTCTTTTCAATATTTTTACTGAATTAGATTATAAGAAGAAAAGAACAGATACGCAGGAGAGAATTTTGAATCACCTTTGGTCAAAGTTTAAACCAGAAGAGAAAGTAGGTTAAGGAGTAGAAGTAATTCCATTAATTGTCAGTAGTGAAAAATAAGTTTTTGATAAGATAGATTTATGGATTCGTGAACTTGCTGCTGGCAATAAAGTGGTTGTAAGTTCTATTAGTGCTGCTGTTGATTATCTTGCTAGATCTAGAAAAGTTCCAAAGTCTTATACTGCAAAGATAAATAAACTTGTATATGATATATAGAAATGAGTGATTTATTGAAAAGTGTTAATGATATATTAAAAGTGCTGAAAGTATTAGAAAATCTAGTCAAGCAAGTAAAGAAGGATATGTATTTAATATAAACGGAAATACTAATCCTATTTAGGCTCATATCGACAAACTAATTTATTAAGAAATAAAAATTTTTAATTTGTTTTAAGAATTTTGTTGGAAGTGATTCTATTGGAAATATTAAAGACATCAATAATACTATTGTTTATAGAGTTTCTGGTGGATCAGAACAAATAATAACAATAAGACCTGGAATTTATTCTGCTATATCAGATGGTGTAAATATTGGTATTGTAGATAATAATAATAATGCACTTGATAAAGCGCCCTCAGAGAACTTAATCTTTTTTTAGGCGCTTTACATTTGCTGCAAAGGGAAATGCAATTGAATGGTAAGTAAAATCCTGCTTGATTTATAATTCTATTACACAATCAGGTGCAACTACAGATAAATTTGAACTAGGTGTTGATACTGCTACTTCTAATTCTTGGATTAAAATGCAAGTTGGTTGGACATTTCTTGCTAATAAACCTAGTATTTGTAGTATACATGGTTTTACTGGTTCTGCTTAAGCAACTGATCCAAACCTTTCAACATTGTATCATATTATTACAGATAAAGTAGTTTGTACACATAATTTTAATTTTACTTCTGAAAATGACTTTTTGTTTCTGAGATAAATTTAATACTTGTAAATTGAAATATGGTTGCCAGTGGGACAAGTTTGATAAACGGAAGAGAGACACAAGTATTAAGCAGTTTTGCATACAATTTCTATCCATGGAAGCAAACCTTTGGAAGCAATGGTACATGAAACAAATACTATTGAATACTCTAATATTACAAGTGATTCTATTTTTGATATAGTACTAACTATTACTGATCAGAATTTAAATTTATTAGATTTTAGTTCTCAACAAATTACAGTCGCTAGAGAAATTGTTTGAAGTTTAATATAAGAAAATGTCTATAAGATTAACTGGAACAAGCAGTTCAGAATCAAAAACATTAGTACCTCCAATTATACTTGGATCTGATTCAGGCTATAATAAAATTGGTTTACTTAGAGTAGATTTTATTAAACTAATAGAAAAATATCAAATGTTACTAATGGTGTAAATGATATGCTTTGGTATAAACCAAACCTTACAAGTGTGTCAGCTTTCTCTAACAATTCCACAAGGGTATTATGATAACATTAAGATCGTCAATGCTCTTAATACGGCTTTAGCTAAAACGTAGTTTTTTTTATAATTCTAATGCTAGAAATAGTAGTGGAATAAAATTTAGTGTTGATACAGATGAAAACATTATAATACAAGTAACACCAGATAATAATAATAAAAATAATAATTCACTTGATAAAGCGCCCTCAGAGAACTTAATCTCTCTCTAGGCGCTTTACATTTGCTGCAAAGTGAAATGCAATTGAATGGTAAGTAAAATCATGCTTGAAAAACAAACGAAATGAATAATATGGTTAGGGGTGACATGCACAGGGTCAGCATGCAAATGTGGTTAGTGGCAGCATGCACAGTGTCAGCACGCATAAGCACATCAAGGACGAATCACAGGGACCCACTAAATGCTGTCCTAAATAGGTGTGTTTTAAGTTCCTTTTAAATGTGGTCAGGTCAGGGGATGTTCTGACGTAGGTCGGGAGGGAGTTCCAGGCTTTGGGAGCATACGAACTAAATGCACGGTCTCCAAAGGATTTAAGGTTCGTATGAGGTATTTCTAGACTGTTGGATTCCGAAAAGCGGGTGGCACGATGCTTGACCTGATGGGGTAGTATATCTGACAGATAGGCTGGAGCCATAGAATGAAGGGACCTAAAAGTGAGCAACAAAACCTTGAAGTCAATCCGTTGCTTGACTGGTAGCCAGTGCAGGTCGGCGGGAAGTGGTGTAATGTGGCAACTGCGACGCTCACGACAGACAAGCCTAGCTGCAGAGTTTTGCACCAGCTGCAATCGCCTGATCGCACATGCCGGTAGGCCAGTAAGCAGTGAGTTGCAGAAGTCGAGACGGGATGTCACGAATGCATGGACCAACTTAGACGTGGTATCTCTATCTAAAGAAGCCCGAATTTTAGCAATGTCATGAAGCTTAAAATAGGCAGATTTGACTGTGGAGCTGATATGGTCGTCTAATGAGAGGTCGCTTTGGAATATGACACCTAGATTTCGAGCTGATTCAACTGGAAATATGCTGACAGAGCCAACTTTGAGAGTCAACCTTTCCAATCTCTGGATCACACTGGGTTTGCCCATAACTAGTAAGTTAGTTTTACCATCGTTTAGTTTTAGAAAATTGGCTGCCATCCATGTTGGATGTCATCAATGCATGCAGCAAGTGAGTTGAGAGAATTTGAGGTGCTCGAAGGCTGGGGCGGATCAAAGCAAAGGTATAACTGAGTGTCATCCGCATAGAAGTGAAAGCCTAGATTGTGCTTGGCAATCACATCAGCAAGAGGGAGAGTATAAACCGTGAAAATAACCGGACCTAGCACTGAGCCCTGAGGTACTTCATATTTCAGAGGTACTTCAGATGATCTTTGTCCATTCACGTCAATACTCCGGAGTCTCCCACTGAGATAGGACCTGAACCACTGCAGAGCAGTGCCAGTGGTGCTCTAGAAGAACTTTTTGATCGATGGTATCAAAAGCTGCCGAAAGATCAAGCAAAACTAGCAGAGACACTCTACCCATGTCTGCATTCCTAATTAGGTCGTTGTATACCCGAAGCAATGCTGACTCTGTGGAGTGATTAGCTCTAAAGCCAGACTGGAACTTACTAGCAAGGTGTGAGGTTTCGATATACGAGTTCAGCTGGTCCGCCACGACCATATTATGTTGTTTTACTTAGAAGTAATGCTTCTGGAGTTGTATGTTAAATTGGAGATACATAAGGTTTTAACTCAAATCAACAAGGATCATTTGACGCTGCAGATGTTGGTGGAACACCATATGAAACAATAGAAAAAGCATTGTATTTCAGTCATATTTACAAAGCATGGAATAAAATGGTATTACCAGATAATAAAGAAATAAGATGGATCAGTGTAGATTTTGATTTAGTTGATCCATTTAAGAATTATTTAGAAAAAAGAAAAGGATTTTTAGAACAATCTTCAACTTTATACGTCATTGATATTGATGATATTAATCCTGGAGATAAGGTTGATCTACATATTCCTAATATATTGTATTTACCAACACGTGGTGATATAGATTCAATAAGTTCATTTAAAATAGGTCTAAGCAAACAAAGTGGAAGTTCTGTAGATATAATTACTGACGTAGTTGTAACAATAGAAATTTCAAAGTATTATAGAGCAATGGGTAGCTATTCAAGAATTTTCATAGTAGAATACATGGTTATAAATATCACGGATCGGGATTACTAGATAAAGTAATTGATGGTGCTGGAAAAGTAGCACCTTTAGTAACTGGATTGACAGGTATAATAATGAATATTGCTTACAAAGGTATTGAAATGCATCAAGCAAGAAAACTAATTGAACTACAAAAAAAGAAAGGAAAGATAGACCAAGAATATGCTAACAAACGTAGAGATATGGACGATAAACTTGAAGAAGAAAAAAGAAAGAAAGAGCTTGAATATGAACTTGAGAAAATAAAGACAAAAGAAGATTATGATTGAAAGATTAAAGAGATGGATCTTGAGATTAAACGTGCGATGTTAGAACAACGTAAACCAAAATCTAAAAAAAAATCGTAAAGCAGAAATTGAAGCAGAAGTAGAAGATTATTCAGAGACTCTTAAAGAGAATGATCCGAAAGCGTATAAAGAAATAGAGAAAGTAATAAAAGAGAAAGCTGTTGTTCCTTATGTTAGAGCTGATGGATATGGTGGCGGTATCAGGAAAAGATAAGAGCTGGATTATATATTCAAAAATACAAATTAATTTGTAGTTTTTTATATAGAGAAGAAATGGCAAGTGCACCTATTGATAGTATACTTGAATTGGTGATCTTGATTTCCTAAATTATAAACTTAGAGATTATCAATACAGAGAACTTTATCAAATGAATGGAAATTAAACTAATAGCATTGCTGGTAAACTAGTTACATTCATTGTTCCTGGTGAACAACAAACGAGTCATGTTCTATCTGATGCTTGCCTTTTACTTGAAGGGCAACTACAAGTACCTACAGGTGCTCCTAATCGTAATCTTGCTGTAGGTCATGTTAACGATGCAGGTGCATGGTTGTTTAGTAGTATGAAAATTAGACTTGGCACTGAAGAAATTGAAAGTCTTCCACTATCGCAAGGAGTTGGAAGTGTTTGGGGCTTTTGGACATTAATGGGACTTTTGTGTTATCCAAATGCTTGTAATAAAACTGAAGGTCTTGCAACTTGTTGGAAAAAGATTAAGCAAATTAATTGGATGATATGGTTTTAAATAGTTCTTATTCTAGTCCCGCTGCTTCTGGAGCTAGTAGTTCCAATATTGGATTCATTTATAAAAGAGGTGTTATACACAATCTTGTTGATACTGCAGGGACTTTTAGCATTGCACTTCCTCTATCACGAATTTCTGGATTCTGTGCTGACATGAATACAGTTCTTTATAATATTTATTTTACACTTGAAATGGCTCGTGTTGGTGGAATGGATTATGATGCTATTATGACTGATGCAACAGGTCTTGCTGCAAATACTGTAAATGCTATCTCTACTAAAGGTTCTGCTCTAGCTAATGGAGATGGTTGTTGGACTGGTTCCAAAATTGCAATGTCAAAAATGAGATTAACGGTACCATGGGTAACTCCTAAAGAAAGTGTTCAAAGATCACTTGCTGATATTTCAAGTGAAAGGTCAAAGAAAATAAGACTTAGCTACAGAGTTAGACGTTATGAAAATATTACCATAACTAGTACTAATCAAGGTACTAGATTCACTAAAACACTACCGGTTCAAAATACAATTGATAAAGTTAGATGGTTAATTGTTGCAGCTCAAAACTACAATAAATACAATGATTATACTGGTAATCCTTGCACTTACAATCACTGTGATATTAAAAATGTTACTGTGATTTCTAGTGGATCTAAACAATATCCTGCTGTTCCAAAAATTAGTGCACCAAAACTTGGAAAATGTACTCCTGAGTACATGGATTTCACAACATTCAGAAAACAATATCTTGAACTAAATGAAGTTACTGAACCTGTTGGTGTTACTTATCCTGAGTGGTTGTCTCTTTATCCCATTCATGTTATTGATCTGCAATACAACGATGAGCCTCTTGGAGTAACATCAAGATTGGATGTAACTACTGAATTCAATACTACTCTTCCTTCACCAGATCCAAATAATACAACAATAATGATTCGCTATTTGACTATTTGTGAGAATAGTGCTGAACTAACATCTAATGGTAATGAAGCTAACTTTACTTGTAGTAAAGGAATCTTTTTTTATGATGGATAAGATTTTTAATAAAATTATAATGTCTAAATATAATGCAAAAAAACAAATTTTATTTAAGGTTCAGATGAGTGGAGAAGAGCTATGACATTAAATATCGGTGGATCCGAGGTTTATTCTTTTCTAGGTAATGATCTGGTTTTTGGAGCACAAATAGATTGTGATATAGAATTAATTGCAAATAGAAAACTAAAAAAATATATTGCTAATAACTCTTCTGTGAGATTTCCGCAAATGCTATTTGGTAAGGTGTTTGAAAATATCGCAAGTAAATTTCTAGAAATTACACTTGATAGAAAGATTGAAAACGCAAATGATTGCTTTACTTCTGATGGAGTATATAGATATTTTATCGATGGAATTATAGATAAAGATACATTGATTGAGATAAAAAATTTATGGAGTAGAAGTATTGTTGAAGATTTATACCAAAACAGTATTTAGCACAGTGTTTGCTTGGATTAAATATATTGAAACTAAGTAGATGCTTCTTTTGCGAATTTGAAATCTTTGTTGAAGGGTTAAATTGTTTTAAAAAACCTCTTGATTATATAGCGGCTGGTACTGTTAGAGTTCCTACAAATTATGATTTTGACATGCCAATTAGAACACCACTATTTATGTTTCTGCTTAAGGATGAGAAATACTTTGACTTCGAATTTGATATAATTTCTGATTATGGTCATTTCTCAGATAAAAGAGTTTTGGTTATGATATAAAATACTATATAAAAAAGCAGAAATACAAGTAATAGAAGATCTTTTAGATTTTCAAGAATTATTCCAGTTGTAAAAGAAGTATAAGATAGAAGTAAAGTATTGATAAACAATTATATATATGAGCGAAAAATGTAATTCAAGTGATTACGTCTCAAAAGGTAATAGTTTTATAATATCAGACCTCAATGCAAACGGAAACCGAATTGTAAATTTATCAGATCCTATTAATGATGGCGATGCTGTAACAAAATTGTATGCAGATGCAAACTTTGTTGTTAATTCAGGAGCATCACTTAATCTTGCTGGTAAAGCTACTACTAATCTTGGACTTGGTTTTAATAGTACTAGTGGTGTTCATGTTAGTCAAAAAATAATTATGTTGAAAAAACAGGTGATGCAATGACAGGAGATTTAAACATGAATAGCTATCCTATAACATCTACTTATTGGAATTCAGGTAATGGAAATCCAGTTGTTTTAAATGATGATTATTGGATCACCAATGGAAGAATGAAATGAGATGTATTATTGAACGCATTTCCTTCAACTACAAACATAAATATGGGGGAAATTGAATAAAAAATGTTGCTGATCCTGTTAATCCTAGTGATGTTGCAACAAAGAATTATGTAGATACAACAGTTAAAAAAGAACAGAAGTAATATCTACATCAATGAATCGTAAAGCATTTAATTCAATAATAAATCTATCAACATCATATTAATGGACAAATAAAACATCTCCACCTATAATTATTTTAAATGTTATGGTTGTGTGAGCATCTAATTGCGTATTTCTTAGAACTATTAGTGATACTACTATTGTATCTGGGGATGTAAGAGCTGTAGCTACTTCAAGTGGAATTGTTGACTTAAAGTATTATGCTTATTTTACTAGATTACCAACTGATTATTACTTCATTGACAATCTTGGAAATTTAAAGGTAAACCTCTTGGTTAGTTATGTAACCTCCTGAGAAGTATAAGTGAACTATTAACACTACTAACTCTTTTAAATTTGTTGCCTTACGTTTACCTTTGAAAAGTGGGAATAGTTTTGAAATAACACTAATAGCTTCACGGTCTAAACAATGATGTAAACATGAAGTAATAATAATATTATTAATGCACTTGATAAAGCGCCCTCAGAGAACTCAATCTCTCTCAAGGCGCTTTACATTTGCTGCAAAGAAAAATGCTATTGAATGGTGAGTAATATCATGCTTGATAAACAAACAGAATAAATAACATTCTTAGGGGTGACATGCACAGGGTCAGCATGCAAATGTGGTTAGTGGCAGTATGCTCAGTGTCAGCACGCATAAGCACATCAAGGACGAATCACAGGGACCCACTAAATGCTGTCCTAAACAGGTGTGTTTTAAGTTCCTTTTAAATGTGGTCAGGTCAGGGGATGTTCTGACGCAGGTCGGGAGAGAGTTCCAGGCTTTGGGAGCATACGAACTAAATGCACGGTCTCCAAAGGATTTAAGGTTTGTACGAGGTATTTGTAGACTGTTGGATTCCAAAAAGCGGGTGGTACGATGCTTGGCCTGATGGGGTAGTATATCTGACAGATAGGCTGGAGCCAAAGAATTAAGTGACGTAAAAGTGAGCGACAGAACCTTGAAGTCAATCCGATGCTTGACTGGGAGACAGTGCAGGTCGGCGAGAAGTGGTGTAATGTGGCAACTGCGACGCTCACGACAGACAAGCCTAGCTGAAGAGTTTTGCACCAGCTGCAATCGCCTGATCGCACATGCCGGTAGGCCAGTAAGCAGTGAGTTGCAGAAGTCGAGACGGGATGTCACGAATGCATGGACCAACTTAGACGTGGTATCCTTATTTAAACAAGCCCGATTTTTAGCAATGTTATGAAGCTGAAAATAGGCAGATTTGACTGTGGAGCTGATATGGTCGTCTAACGAGAGGTCGCTTTGGAATATGACAC
This sequence comes from Cristatella mucedo, assembly GCA_009760855.2. Classification (NCBI taxonomy): domain Eukaryota; kingdom Metazoa; phylum Bryozoa; class Phylactolaemata; family Cristatellidae; genus Cristatella; species Cristatella mucedo. The sequence continues at coordinate 2,942,501 of WPIO01000010.1, read as the reverse complement.
CTAGATTTCGAGCTGATTCAACTGGAAATGTGCTGGCAGAGCCAATTTTAAGCGTCAGCGTTTTCAATTTTTGAATTCCACTGGCTTTGCCCATAACTAGTAAGTTAGTTTTATCATCGTTTAGTTTTAGAAAATTGGCTGCCATCCATGTGCGGATGTCATCAATACATTCAGAAAGTGAGTTGAGAGAATTTGAGGTGCTCGACGGCTGGGATGGATCAAAGCAAAGGTACAACTTAGTGTCATCCTCATAGAAGTGAAAGCCTAGATTGTGCTTGGCAATCGCATCAGCAAGAGGGAGAGTATAAACCGTGAAAAGAACCGGACCTAGCACGGAGCCCTGAGGTACGCCATATTTCAGACGTACTTCAGATGATCTTTGTCCATTCACGTCAATAATCTGGAGTCTCCCACTGAGATAGGACCTGAACCACTGCAGAGCAGTGCCTGTGATGCCCAGGCAAGACGAGAGGCGCTCTAGAAGAACTTTGTGATCGATGGTATCAAAAGCTGCCGAAAGATTGAGCTAAACAAGCAGAGACACTCTACCCATGTCTGCTTTCCTAAGTAGGTCATTGTACACCCTAAGCAATGCTGACTCTGTGGAGTGACTGGCTCTAAAGCTAGACTGGAACTTACTAGCAAGGCGTGAGGTTTTGATATATGAGAGCAGCTGGTCCGCCACGACTCGTTCCAGTGTCTTTGATAGAAATGGTAGAAGGGAGACTGGGAGGTAGTTGCTTAAGTTCTTTTGGTCTAGTGGCGCTTTCTTGAGAAGTGGCCTGACTACAGCTTTTTTGAAAGGTGCTGGGACATGACCTGAGGCTAACGACATATTAATGATTGCAGCTATGCGTGGCAGCAGCAGATCAATACAAGGTAGGAGCAGGACAGTGGAAATATTGTCCAGAGGACTTGTTGTTTTCTTTGATTGAGATACGAACTTCAGGACTAGATCACTAGTGACTTGCTTAAATGTAGACACTGAAGTAGAGCAACATCCTTTTTTAAGTGTTTCTTAACTAATGATTATAATTTAGTTGGTCTCTCTGTTTAAATGAATTAGAATTTATGTTACACTAAGAACAAATTATACTTGAATCATTACGTAAAAGGGTAGAATCAAATTCAGTTACTTTCATATCTAGATCGCAGATATCACAACGAATTTCATATTCTTGTTTTGGTCTCTTTATTTTCGGAGGTTTACAATAAGGATGACCTGATTCAAGTTATTCAGTTTCACTAAACGTATTTTAATATATATCACAAAATATTTTATTCTCTATAGAATGTCGTTTTTAACTCTAAATAAAAGAAAAACAGACGGTAAATTCAACCCTAAATCAGATATAAGTCAAGTATTCAAACCAAGACCTTAGGTTATTCCACAAGGTTTCTTTAATGTTGTTGAACCTAATGAAAATCATCAAGCAGACATTGTATGCATGCCAAATGATTCTGGATATAAATATGCTTTGAGTGTTATTGATTTTGCTAGTAGATGTAAAGATTCAAGACCACTTAAAAAAATCTTCTAAAGAAGTAACACGAGCAGTAATATACATTTATAGTAAAGGCCTTTTAGAATGGCCAAAGAAGATAACAGTAGATCCAGGATCAGAGCTTAAAGGAGAGTTTGCTAAAGAAATGAGAAGACATGAAACATGTATTATAGAAGGTACTAGTAAAAAGAGTGTTGCGTTAGTTGAAAGAATGAATAGAACAGTAGCTGAGAGAGCATTTATTGTGCAATATGAAAAATAAATAGAAAGTATCAATAAAGGAGATTATACTAGAAACAAAGAGCGGATTTATAATTTACCAAAGATTATTGATTATTTAAATAATAGTATTACAAAAGCAACTGGTAAAAAACCTGTTAAAGCAATAAAAAAAGAAATAGTAAAACCACAGAAACCAAAATTTCATAGAAAAGTAGGAGAAAAAGATTTATTGTTAGAACTAGGGACAACTGTTAGATATTTATTAGAACCGGGTGAAGGAGAAGATGAAAAAAGAAGAAGAGCTACAGATCCAATATGGAGTTTAACTAAGCATACTTTTGAACGAATAATTGTATTACAAGAACAACCCGTTCGTTATTTTGTAAACGATGTTAAAAGAAGTTTTGTTAGAGAGAAGTTACAAGTGATTAAGATTTAGAACCGTCTGTACTATCTAATTTCTCAACAAAAATTTCATTGAATCCTTTAGCTATTTCTTCATCATCTAAATCATTAATAATCTTTGAAAAAAGTTAATATTTGATTGAAGTGTAGATATTTTTCTTCTATCAATTTGTGATAGTGTACTATCTATTGAAAGCAACATAGTTGCAGCTCCATCTAAAATAGTAACTATATCAGATAAATCAAATATGTACTAGTTATAGTAACTGCAAGAGCTAATAAAATATTAAAAAATTGAAAAGAACATCTAATACGTATAATTTATTTAAACAACTTCTAATTCGTTCATTGTCTAAAAGTATTCGATTGTATTTGTCATTAGCAAACCTAGTTCGTAGATCTGACATGATTTTCCTATATTAATTATTTGTTTACATTCAAACCCATCCTGGATAAAAAAAATTCCTTCATAAAAAGGTGAATCCATGTAATTAATAAAAACAGAAGTAACATCATAAGTACAATCATTAAGATAAGAAATAAATTCTTCAATATCTCATTGTGTTTTTGGATGTCTTGGTTCTAATCCTCAATATTTTTTAGCTGCTGCTGTTTTTAGTCTTCTAATATAATCATTATATTTTTCTCCAGTTTGTGTTCAAAATTTTTCATCGCTCATTTCCATATGAAATACAAAAATTGTTTAAAATGTTAAAATATTGTTTACCCTTATATATTCATATCAACTTAACACAACTCCAAGTAGTATGTAAATGAATGGAATGGATAATAATAATAATAATAATAATGCACTTGATAAAGCGCCCTCAGAGAACTTAATCTCTTTCTAGGCGCTTTACATTTGCTACAAAGTTAAATGCAATTAAATGGTAAGTAAAATCATGCTTGAAAAACAAACAAAATGAATAATATGGTTAGGGGTGACATGCACAGGGTCAGCATGCAAATGTGGTTAGTTGCAGCATACACAGTGTCAGCACGCATAAGCACATCAAGGACGAATCACAGGGACCCACTAAATGCTGTCCTAAACAGGTGTGTTTTAAGTTCCTTTTAAATGTGGTCAGGTCAGGGGATGTTCTGACGCAGGTCGGGAGAGAGTTCCAGGCTTTGGGAGCATACGAGCTAAATGCACGGTCTCCAAAGGATTTAAGGTTTCTACGAGGTATTTGTAGACTGTTGGATTCCGAAAAGCGGGTGGTACGATACTTGGCCTGATGGGGGAGTGTATCTGAGAGATAGGCTGGAGCCATAGAATGAAGAGACCTAAAAGTGAGCGACAAAACCTTGAAGTCAATCCTATGCTCGACTGGGAGCCAGTGCAGGTCGGCGAGAAGTGGTGTAATGTGGCAACTGCGACGCTCACGACAGACAAGCCTAGCTGCAGAGTTTTGCACCAGCTGCAATCGCCTGATCGCACATGCCGGTAGGCCAGTAAGCAGTGAGTTGCAGAAGTCGAGACGGGATGTCACGAATGCATGGACCAACTTAGACGTGGTATCATTATCTAAACAAGCCCAAATTTTAGCAATGTTATGAAGCTGAAAATAGGCAGATTTGACTGTGGAGCTGATATGGTCGTCTAACGAGAGGTCGCTTTGGAATATGACACCTAGATTTCGAGCTGATTCAACTGGAAATATGCTGGCAGAGCCAATTTTGAGAGTCAGCGTTTCCAATTTTTGAATCCCACTGGGTTTGCCCATAACTAGTAAGTTAGTTTCAGTGTCGTTTTGTTTTAGAAAATTGGCTGCCATCCATGTGCGGATGTCATCAATGCATGCAGCAAGTGAGTTGAGAGAATTTGAGGTGCTCGACGGCTGGGATGGATCAAAGCAAAGGTACAACTTAGTGTCATCCTCATAGAAGTGAAAGCCTAGATTGTGCTTGGCAATCACATCAGCAAGAGGGAGAGTATAAACCGTGAAAAGAAACGGACCTAGCACTGAGCCCTGAGGTACTCCATATTTCAGAGGTACTTCAGATGATCTTTGTCCATTTACGTCAATACTCTGGAGTCTCTCACTGAGATAAGACCTGAGCCACTGCAGAGCAGTGCCAGTGATGCCCAGGCGAGATGAGAGGCGCTCTGGAAGAACTTTGTGATCGATTGTCTCAAAAGCTGCCGAAAGATCGAGCAAAACAAGCAGAGACACTCTACCCACGTCTGCATTCCTAAGTAGGTCGTTGTATACCCTAAGCAATGCTGACTCTGTGGAGTGATTAGCTCTAATAGAAAAGAATAGGCTCTTGAGAATGACGGCAGCCATTAAATACATCGGACGACGAGAAACGATCGAGCGTTAGCGAGATTGTTGATCGGAGTACGGTTTATTTAATTGATGACGTCATTTGAATGAGCCCTAGGCTCCATTCCATTCATTTACATACTACTCGGCGGCATAGAGTGAAGCGTTAGCGTCGGCAGAAGGAGGCTGGCGAGACGCTAGCAGATTGTGTTCTCTTCTGTTTCCGAACTGCTTGTGGCGGAGACGCGCGAGAGGCCAGCAGAAGACGTGAGCGAGATGTCAGTCGAGGAGGCGCTACAGGTGTACGCCGAGCGACCGAAGGCGATGGCGCAGGAGCGGCCGACGGAGCAGCTAAAGGCAGCCATACATGAGCCAAGGCTCGATGTATCTGCCTCGCGGGCGGCGCTCGAGGCGACGCTGGTTGCAGTCCAGGAGACAGCAGCCGGCATTAGGTCGAACGCCTGGAAACCCCGTGCGGTGGCAGAGACTGGTGCCGCATCGGAGATGCATATGGCTCGGCGACGCGGCAAAGCTCGTGCCATAAATAGCTGACAAGTTATCAAAGGCCGAGATTTCACTTGCCTCCTCTGAGTGGCCGTTACCTAACCTCGCGATAGATGAAGGCAGTAAAGGGCGGCAGGTATGATTATTGCGCTGTAGTGACGTTCTGTTTGTCGTTGCCCCGTTTGGTTTTGAGATCAAGGGAGAATGTAGCTATTTTGCGATTATGATACTGTCGTTGGCTTATGGGCTGTTGAGATTAATGGCAGCAGTATATAAGTACCGGGCGCCAAAGGTCCGGGAGTTACGTGGTAGAGGACGCCGAGCGGGGGGGGGGGTAGTCGCGTACTGGCCCGCTGCGGGGTCCAATGTGAATAAACGTCCTTAAGCTTCGGCGTTCTGCGTGCTATCGCGTCGCTGTCGCTAAGAGAATATTAAGCTACATATTGTACGGAATACTCAAAATCACAATGCACAACAAGTCAGAAAACTTCAGCTGAATCATGCAAGTAGGAGCTGAGCTGAGCTGGGATTCTGGAAAACTGCAGCGAGTCACGGATGACGCAAACGGCCGTTCTATTGTTGCTACGGTAAAAGGTCGGCTGTATTTGGAAAATTCACTCTACTGCCGTAACGCCGTAAGCAGAGCGCGATCGCGCTCTTCACGACGACAGCTGGACAAGTTGTTTTTCTTTTACAGATTGAGTCCACGCTGTGGCAACTTGCTTCGAGCCGCGCGTTCGTCGTCCAATGAACCGCCCTTCGGCGTCGGCGGCAGCCAGCCAACGGGTCTCGGCATAGTGGGGTACGGCCCGCCGCCGCAGCAGCGGCTGCGGCGCCAGAGTCGGCGCTCCAGCGGCTGTTACAGCTGGATTTCTTTGCCGTACGTCGCCAAGGCTACGATAATGGAGACGCCGCATATAATGCCGGCGTTCTGTATGAGAAAGGTCCTCAGCGGCGCGGCACTGTTTCTCTCGGCCTCCTTCATCTCGGGAAGCTGAAAGAAGATGCGCGCCGCGCTGCTCGAACCTCGCGGCAACGCCCTGAGTGGCGAGACTGCCGAGAGTGGGCGTGGCCTGAGACGTCTCGCTCGCGCCGCCGCCGCGGATCGGTCCGGCCGGCCGGCCAGCAGCGGGCGAGGTGCGAGATGCGACAGCAAGGCGAAGCGGGCTTCAAAGGAAGCGGCAAGAGGCGCGAAGAATGAGGAGGACGCTAGCAAGCTTCCCCGGGACTTTGCCGGACGACGCTCACCATGTCCACCAGGCTGATGTAGATGAAAATGCCGCCGGCCATTCCCAGGATCCACGGAGCTGCGTGCATCACTTCCGACAATTTGACGCCGGCCACGAGCCCGAGGTAGCACGGGCAGCCGGAGAGGAAGTTATAGAGAACAGCCTTCCGCTTGCTCATGCCGGCGTTAAGCAGGATGGCAAAGTCTCCTGTAGCGTGCGTTCATTTCCTCGTCGTTGCAATACAGCAACGACCCGCAGCAGCAGCACCGTCGACGTACGGCCCCGACGTGCTAAATCGGTCAGATCGCTACCGACATTCCTTGCACGCGTTTCCTGAACTACAATGGCTACGAACCAATTAGGCGATAACTTTCGGCTGAGGCCGCATAAAAGCCGACGCCATACTACAGGCAGTCAGCTGCTACGCCGCGTTTGTTATGCAGTTCACGCGGCAGCGGCGACGCGAAAAGAGGCGCGGCAACTGAGGATAACACGGCGAGCAATTATAGCAGGGCGCACAGGCGCATTAAGCCTCCTCGGCTTCTTTGTAATAGGCTGCCGTCAGTGGCAGTCCAGGAGCTGGCCTTGGCGTTTGAGCTAGCGCTGCTACTTCGCGTCGCGCGCGCGGCTTCTATTAGACAACCACAAGCGTCCATCGCTGTCGAATAGTCTTCTCCTCGCTAGGGGGAGCTACGGGCTGGCTATCTGGAGGCTGGCGCTCTTCTTCGTCGCCGCCGGCTGCTGTAGCTTCTGTCTGCACGCTTGCGCGCATCGGTGCTGCTACCCGCAGTCGCTAGCGGCGACGCGAATTGTCACCGGGAAAGTTGTCGCTCTCGCGTCGGCTCGGATTGGCCAGGTTTCGAGCGCTTGCGCTTGTTCCGGCCTCGAGCCTAGTTTGAAAAGACTCAAGCAGCCTGTTTGCTCTGCAATGAACTAGTTATATAACCTGTTTGCTCCGAAATGTCTTCGCTCCGTCCGAGTGAATTACTGTTAGCAGGCGCAAGTATTTTTGAAACTACGCATGCAATGACTAACCGATCGACTTGATTCCTATTTTCAGCGCATGCGAAGTGCCTTGAAAGAGACGTGATTACTTGGGCACCGTGTAAGTGCTGTGTGAATATTGTAATGCAAGCTAAATTAAAGTGCGAAGGCATACAAAGAAAGTCGCGGCGACGCTCCTCAATGGCTTTGATCCTTTTGCCAGAAACTCACCCCCTACAAAAAGCTGCCCAGATAATTGCCCCCGGGTCTTAGCGTAAAGGTAAGGTGCTCGCACTGGTGACCGAGGTCTTAGGTTCGATTCCTGCAGCAGGCAATTCATCATTGCCTAATCCAAGCGGGAGCGATAGCCACTGCGGCTCTTCTGCCGCTATGCAAATGAGGTTTCTTAATCAGCTAATGTTTCCAATTCCTTTGGCTTAATTTTAAAATGAAACTGCTGCGTAAGTAATTGGGAAACTGCAGCGCTACCCCATTAAAGTTATAGGCATAATTCATTTCCATAGTGCCCTAAGAGAACCCAATCTCTATTAAGGTGCTTCGCATTTGCCACGGGGCTCGAGCCCACGACCTCGGCCAGACCTTGGTCGGGGAGAGCACTTTAAACGCTGGGCCAAACCAATGCGTCAGTTAGCGTCCGCTTTGTCAAGCGTCTGATTTCAGCTGCCGATCTCCGCCTTTCGGCGTCCATTTCTACCCGAAACCCAAGGGACGGTTATAGGGTCCATTCGGTTTGGCTTAGCGCATGAAATCAATTAGAAATTGTCGACGCCTGCGAATTAAGGCCTCCCCAGCAAGTAAAAAGGCGTGCCTGACTAAAACCTCTGCTCGCTTCCCAAATTTAGGCATGCCGGATGCAGTGCTGCTGCCTCAGTCGTCCAAGCACTTCAGAAAAGCGCCGGCCTGTCATTTTTTTCTCGCAAAAAGCGAATCGTAGCCAGAGGTCACCGTGAGGTCACCCTTGGCTTCTTCAGTAGCTGTCTCACTTTCTGCGAAGCAGCGCCGATTGAGAGCTAGCGTCGCGGTTCTCCCCCAGACTCAGAACAACGGCAATGTACGCTATGTTTGGAACCACTATTTTGTGCTACTCCACTGTGCTAGCATAGCGTCATTTTCTGGCGCTGCGTTTGGCTTCCGCCTTTGGCCGGTGCGAGCGTCCGTGCGGAGGGGCGGCGCCTCCGACTGGCGGCCGCTGGCGGGATAGGTTCGCAGCGCTAGTTGTGAGCTAGCGGATTGGAAAGTTCATTCGGGCGACTGCGCCGGCCGAACGCATGACGTACCGAGCCCGTGCGGTATCTCCTCGATGACGACGGCGAGCGAGAGGCTGATACCGAGCATCTTGTCGCTGGCGAACGCAGCTCCGATAGACATGCCGTCGATGAAATTATGCACGCCGTGACCAACCAGAACCATGTACGCTACCGCGGCGATGGCGGGCCGCGAATGGCTGGTCTGCGGGCCGCTGGGCGGGCTTGCGTACGGTGGCGAAATCTAAAAATGTCGAGCGGCCGGCGTGAGCTGGCATGAGCCGGTTCTCGCTGCTCCTGATGCTCCAGTCCAGCGATATGCGCGCGCCTGCGCCACGCCCGCGGCGTCTGCGAACTACGTCTACCTGCACATCGTTCGTCGCGAAGTCCACTGATACCGTGCCTGGCTTTTCAAGCTGCAAGTGGAGCAATTGACCGGTGGAAGAAACCAACCGGGATATCCGGGGATCAACTAGCAGCGCCTGCACGCAGCCGGAAGACAGCGGTCGATACGTCGAAGCGCGGAGGCGATGTCGGAAATTGCTAGTGGTGTCGTAGCGACGGGCGAAGTTCGTGAGCGGCGGGGGCAACCGAAGGTTGCTCTGACGTTCGCTAAAGGTGCCATGACTAATCAGCTAATACGGTGTGGTTTGTTAAAACGACTAAGTCAGATCTGCTTGGCCAGAGTGTTCGTAGCAGGCTGTTAAACATGGTCGTCAGCGTATATTTGAAACTACGTAAAATGAATACGTTATAATTATCTTTTTAGCTTAGGAATTAGGACTCCAGGTTTAGTGTTTAATGGTTGTTTGGGGTTTAGGGTTAACGGTTTCCTGGTTAGATTTTATATTGTTTTGAATTTAGAATTCAGGTATTAGAGTGAAACTCGAAATGGAAATGATAAGTATAACGGGTTTAATTAACGTATACATGTAAACATACCGTAGAAACTATGTTGAACAGCCTGCTATGAGCGCTGCGCCAATAGCAGATATTACATTGTTTTATGAACAAACGACGCCGTATTGTCTGGATTAATGCAACGTTTGCATTTCATCGTGTATCCTTATAGATGGTCTTATGTCTTAATCTTTAGGCTACAAAGCGACAGTGGAAAAGAGTCTAAGCCCTGTAAACCTATAATTCTCATTCTCATTTACTTTTTCTCGGACCAGCAGCGGCTCGTCAGCGCCTGCAGAAAGCCAGCTATTAATCTCGAAGGCATCCGACCCAATTATTCCTCCAAGATTCTAATCTCCCATTTCATTTCGATTCTGTGTGTGCAAGAAATCGATCCTTCCTCGTTATGGGTATATTCAACGTTCACTTTGATAACTTATCTGACGCCTGCAGCACTGAATTTCGTGCATTGACTAACTAATTGTCTCTTGTGGCTCATGTGCATGGCCCTACTCACTTCAAGGGTCACACACTCGACCAGATTTTCTCATACAACAGCACTTTGTCATCACCAAATATTTCCAAATCCTGCTTATCTGACCACATGCAGATCTCAATCAATCTTCTGTGTGTGCCCACCTCCTCCTCTAAAAAACCTTTGAATCGCGAAACCTCAAGACCTTTGACATCGATGCTGTCCGTGCGAGAATATCTGCTTCGCCTTTGCTGCTCAGTCCTCCCTCCCATCTGTCATCATTGGTAGATATTACATCACGACACCAGCTGACATGCTCGACGAGTTTGCACCTATGACTAAGCACACTGTGTACCCTCGCAAAGACGGCCCATCGTTCACCACAGACATTAAACTAGCCAGGCCTACTAAGCGCAAGCTTGAAAAAGCATACACAAGATCAGGACTAACTGTCCATTAAACATCATCTACAGAAAGGCGATGTCTATCTTCTATAAAAACATTGTTGAATCCCAGGTGCACAATAAAAAAAATGCTCATGTCGACGACCAACCATCACCTCAATCGCTCCCAGATTAGCTCCTTACCTGATGATCTTTGTAAGGATCTAGCCGATCGCTTCTCTCTATTCTCTGTGCAGAAGATAGACAAGATCAAGCAGTCCATCCCTACGGTGACTACACCCCCCCCTAGAATGCTGGTCCCCGATACCTGGCTGCACCACAATGTCTACGTTTAAGCAGGTCACTAGTGATCTAGTCCTGAAGTTCGTATCCCAATCAAAGATGACAACAAGTCCTCTGGACAATATTCCCACTGTACTGCTCCTACGTTCCATTGATCTGCTGCTGCCATATATAAATAACATCATTAATATGTCATTAGCCTCAGGTCATGTCCCAGCACCTTTCAAAAAAGCTGAAGTCAGGCCACTACTCAAGGAACCGACACTAGACCAAGAGAACTTGAGCAACTACCGCCCAGTGTCCCTTCTACCATTCCTACAAAGACACTGGAACGGGTCGTGACGGACCAGCTGAACTCATATGTCGAAACTTCAAACCTTACTAGCATGTTACAGTCTGGCTTTAGATCTAATCACTCCGCATAGTCAGCGTTGCTTAGGGTGTACAACGACCTACTTAGGAATACAGACACGGGTAGAGTACCTCTGCTTGTTTTGCTCGATCTTTCGGCAGCTTTTGATACCATCGATCACAAAGTTCTTCTAGAGGGCCTCTCATCTCGCCTGGGCATCACTGGAACTGCTCTGCAATGGTTCAGGTCCTATCTCAGTGAGAGACTCCAGAGTATTGACGTGAATGGACTAAGATCATCTGAGCTACCTCTGAAATATAGCGCACCTCAGGGTTCCGTGCTAGGTCCGTTTATTTTCACCGTTAATACTCTCCCTCTTGCTGATGTGATTGCCAAGCACAATCTAGGCTTTCACTTCTATGCTGATGAAACTCAATTGTACTTTTGCTTTGATCCCTCCCAGCCTTCGAGCACCTCCAATTCTCTCAACTCACTTTCTGAATGTATTGATGGCATCCGCACATGGATGGCAGCCAATTTTCTAAAACTAAGCGATGATAAAACTAACTTACTAGTTATGGACAAACCCAGTGTGATTCAGAAATTGGAAAACGCTGACGCTCAAAACTGACCCCGCCAGCATATCTCCCGTTGAATCAGCTCAGAAATCTAGGTGTCATGCTCTAAAGGGATCTCTCGTTAGACGACCACATCAGCTCCACAGTCAAATCTGCCTACTTTCAGCTACATAAGATTTCTAAAATTCGGGCTTGTTTAGATAATGATACCACGTCTAAGTTGGTCCATGCATTCGTGACATCCCGTCTCGGCTTCTGCAACTCACTGCTTACTGGCCTACCGGCATGTGCGATCAGGCGATTGCAGCTGGTGCAAAACTCTGCAGCTAGGCCTGTCTGTCGTGAGCGTCGCAGTTGCCACATTACACCACTTCTCGCCGACCTGCACTGTCTCCCAGTCAAGCAACGGATAAACGTGAAGGTTTTGGAGCTCACTTTTACGTCGCTTCATTCTTTGGTTCCAGCCTATCTCTCAGATCTACTCCCCCACCAGGCCAAGCATCGTACCACCCGCTTTTTGGAATCCAACAGTCTACAAATACCTCGTACAAACCTCAAATCCTTTGGAGACCATGCATTTATTTGTATGCTCCCAAAGCCTGGAACTCACTCCCGACTTGCGTCACAACATCCCCTGACTTGACCACATTTAAAAAGAATTTGAAAACACACCTATTTAGGACAGCATTTAGTGGATCCCTGTGATTCGTTCTTCATGTGCTTATGCGTGCCGACACTGTGCAAGCTGCCACTAACTACATTTGAATGCCGACCCTGTGCATGTCACCCCTACCATGTAATTCACGTTGTTTATATAGCACGATGCAACTCACCATTCAATTGCGTTTTTCTTTGCAGCAAACGTGAAGCGCCTAGAAAGAAATTAAACTCTCTGAGGGTGCTTTATTATGCATTATTATTATTATTATTATTATATAATAGTAATAATAATAGTACATTGCATATACCAACCTTAGAGAACTTAACCTCCTTCTAGGCAATTTACTTTTGCCGCAAAGGAAGCACGATCGATTGGTTAGAAGTAGCATGCTCAATGGCACTAAGCATAACATAGTTAGGGCGACACGCATAGGGTCAGCCTGCACACATGATTAGTGGCGGCATGCAGAGTGGTAGCACGCACAAGCAAGTAAAGGACGAATCATATGGACCCACAAAATCTCAAATAGATGCGTTTTTAGGTTCTTTTTAAATATGGTCAATCGGCGAATGTCGTGACGCAAGTCAGAGGTGAGTTCCAGGTTTTGGAAATACTGTGTTCTACTGCACTGTGTAATGTAATGTAATGTATCTCCGTCTGTAACTCCAAAAATCCATAAAGACTATGATGGTGTTACGCAGGAGAGTTTTTAGTAGCACACTCACAGCCTAAGCGGCTTTCGGTACGCATTCGGTACCCAACAGACTTCGTCTCACGCAACAAAGAGAAAGTGGGAAGCATAGCAGAGTCGGGAGAGCAGTTGAGGTAGTGAGCAGCGTGGAAGTAGCAGCTCAGGACCGCTGAAAAGAATGTGCCATAGTCAGCAGTAGAACAGTCGTTGTCTTTGCGTAAGAATTGTGGAAGCGAGTTCCACAGTCTAGGACCTGCAGAGCTACAGCTTCTGTCGTCAACTGTCTTTAAGCGGAGGAATGGGATAGCTCATTTATTGTCCACACAGGACCTGGGGGCGCGAACAGGCTGAAACTGATGCAGCAGTTCAGCTAGGTACGAAGGAGCCAAGCCGTGGCGGGCCTTGTGGGTCAGTGTAAGAACTTTGCTCTGTATCCGTTGCTCAACCGGCATCCATCCTAGCTCTTTTAGCAAAGGAGACACGTGGTGAAACCTCTGGGACTTGAAGACTAGCCCTGCAGCCATATTCATAGTCAGCTGCAGTGGCCAAGTTGCTTTCTTTGGTAGCCCAGCCAAAAGGGAATTACAATAATCAAGCCGACACAGAACTAACGAGCTAGTTTAATTTTTTGAAGTCACTGTGGAAGACAGCGCCTAATCTTGTGTAGGGATCGCACGTGATGGCTAGTTGTAGAAGCAGTCTTCTGAATGAAGCTTTTAAAATTGAGGCACCTGTCAAAAACGACACCTAAATTTCGAGCACGTGATGATCGCACAACAGCATCAACTATTAGAAGAGCAAAGCCTTTTAATCTAGCCACAAGCTTAGGGTGTCCCATGAGCAGCAGTTCGGTTTTATCGTCATTTAGTTTCAAGAAGTTTTCCGACATCCAGGATCGAATGTTGGCAAGGCAAGCATTCAGTTTCTCGGTTGCTGCAGCAGATTCCGACGGTTTGAATGACAAAAATACAGCTGAGTATCGTCAGCATAAAAGTGATATCCTATTCCATGGGCCTTAATCACTTTTCCCAGAGGTTGAGTATAAATGGAGAACAATAAGGGATCGAGTACAGACCCTTCAGGGGCTCCACATGTGACCCGTCTCGTGTATGAGAAATGACCCCCACACGACATGGATTGAACACGATCAGACAAGTACGATTTAAACCACGCCAGTGCCTTGTTTGCCAGACCGATCGTTGTTCTCAATCGTTCAAGTAGAACATCGTGATCAATGGTGTCGAAGGCAGCTGACAGATATAGCAGAACTAGGGCAGTAACATTCCTGTCGTCGTTGCCACGTCATTTTTAATACGGAGGAGAGCTTTTCAGTGGAGTGCTATCTCTTGAACCCTGGTTGAAATATTTCTGACATTTCATTCTTATCAATATGCTCAACCAGCTGCTGAGCAACAATTTTTTCAAGAATCTTTGACAAGAAAAGAAGAAGGGAAACTGGGTGATGGTTTGCAAAGACCTCCTAATCCAAGCTTTTTAAGTGCCGGTCTAACTATTTCCGATTTAAAGAATTTGGGGACGACCCGTTTTCCCAAAGAAGCATTACAAATCTCGGTTATGGAAGGGCTAAGTTGGTCTGCCAGTGAAGACCACAGAGATGATGGTATAGGGTCTTCAGGAGACGAGCTCTTTTTGCTAGATCTTATTAAGGTAGCCACATCGCATGCAGAAACCTCGGAAAACCTTTTAAGGAAGGTTACAGGTTGTGATTCCGAAATTACTTTAGTCAGATGGGGCTTTATGGAGGCACGAGCGTTATCCACTCGAAAGCTGAATTCCTGCCAGTCGGATCCTAAACAGATTTATAAGAGAGTAAACCACAGTAAAGTACTGGCCAATGCTGAGAGGTGTGACTCCCCAGATATTAAGGGCTTGAACTTTTCGGCTGAGCCCTTAATATCTGGGGAGTCACACTTCTCAGCATTGGCAAGTATATGGTTTACTGTCTCTTAAATCTGTTAAGGATCCGACTGGCAGGAATTCAGCTTTCGAGGGAAAAAGAAGCACTGGCTTTTTTAAGCTTCCGGGTGTAAACTCGAAGGAAGTCTTTGAAAATGACTAGATCTGCATCAGACCTCGATTTGTTGACACGACGTTTAAGCCTGCGCTTAACCCGGCGCATCTTTAGGAGTTTTTTGTAAATTGAAAGGAATCTCCATGACTCTGTAAACAGATGAAATTAACGGGAGCATGCTTGTCAAGAGCACTCCCGAGTGTCATGTTCACTGCATCAGTGAAGGTATCGAGGCTACCGGTCGAGTCTGAAGGCAGATCAAGAAGACCTGCACCACAAACATATTTTAAAATTTTGTTTATGTCAATGCTTTGTAAGTTAAGTCGCTCGACAAGTTCAACATTACCCTGTACGTACGAGGGAGCAGGAACAGTAAACGAGACCAAACAATGATCTGAGAGGGTCAGCGGGCACACCACAAGGTCAGTGGAGAGGACATCCTTTTTGATCACGAGATCTAGAATATGGCCACCAGCGTGTGTGGTATGATTAACGTGTTGGACCAAACCAAAATTCTCCAGACAGTCAATAAATGAGCGGACCCGGCTGTTGCTAAGATTTTCAACGTGAGTATTGAAGTCTCCAGCAATCAGTAGCGGCCTGTCACACACAAATATTTTAGCGAGAAACTCTGAAAAATCCTCATCTATATCTATATATGCAAGTTTAGACATCCAGAAGGAGGTCGGTATATCCCAACAGTGAGAGGCATTAACTTTGATGAAGACCTGATTGCAACTGATTCAAACAATGGCCCACACGAAAAATTGCACATCTTATAGCCAAACAATTCGCGAACAACAATTGCAACCCCGCCACCAACCTTGTCAGAACGCGTGGACTGATAGAATGAGAACCCGGATGAGGTGGTCTCAGATATACAGCTACTGGAACAAGGCGTCATCCCAGTTTCGGTAAGCAGAAAGGCATCTAGCTTCTGGACCACCTAATCGCAGATAAGTAACCCTTTGGATTTTAGCGAGCAGACATTTAGTAGGCGGAATTTAAGAGGCTGTCCAACAACTGGGCGACGGCGATGAAGTGGCTTGTATTCACGTCGACGTGTATCCGGCCCGGCGGACGCGGCCCTTCGAATTTGAATTGAACCTTTCACATGAACGTTTCACAACGCGCTGGGCCGCGGCAGGTGAGCTACTACCGCAGCGAGTACTATTCAGCGCATTAAACTTACGGGTCGTAGGTTTGATATCCGAGCTGTTGATAGGGCGAACGCAGGATGCAGGAAGATTCTCACTGACCCGCCGGAGAAGGCCCGCCGGTAGGTATCGACTAATGGCTACATCGCACCTCATGCTAAGCAGGTCCTGTTTTGTGTAGCATATCCGAGGACAGCTCATAAATAGTCACAGCGAAGATAGCGAGCCGCGATGGCACACTAGGTAAGGTGATTGCCTTCACAACCTCGGTCCCGAGGTCGTGGGTTCGATTCCTGCAGTGGGCGATTCTTAATCGCCACTGCAAGCGGTGGTGATAGCCGTAAAGGCTCTTCTGTCACTATAGAAAACAGGCTGCTTAATCAGCTAGAATTTTTTTAGCAGTGGGATTCCTGAAGGTATCACGGAGAAATCAGGTAAAGGTCCACACCGTGCTAGGAGTCGCCCGAGGCCGCTCTCTAGCGCGGGGAGGAAAGATGAAGTACGAAGTTATGCTGCGTACAAACAAGAATGTTTTGTTATGTCTGTCAAAATAGACGAGGAGCCGGTACTTCTGCTGTGCATGAATTAGGTTCAGTTAACAGATACGGCAAAGTAAATAACTCTCTCTGTCTCCCTCTGTCTCTCTGTCTCTCTGTCTCTCTGTCTCTGTCTCTGTCTCTGTCTCTCTCTCTCTCTCTCTCTCTCTCTCTCTCTCTCTCTCTCTCTCTCTCTCTCTCTCTCTCTCTCTCTCTCTCTCTCTCTCTCTCTCTCTCTCTCTCTCTCTCTGTCTGTCTGTCTGTGTGTCTGTCTCTGTCTCTCTCTCCCTCTGTCTCTCTCTCTCCCTCTGTCTCTCTCTCTCCCTCTCTCTCTCTCTCTCTCTCTCTCTCTCTCTCTCTCTCTCTCTCTCTCTCTCTCTCTCTCTCTCTCTCTCTCTCTCTCTCTCCTCTCTCTCTCTCTCTCTCTCTCTCTCTCTCTCTCTCTCTCTCTCTCTCTCTCTCTCTCTCTCTCTCCCTATCTACTATCTCCATCTCTCCTCTCGCAGCTCGCGTGTTGATTTCTCGCATTTCCTTCGCCGATCGTCAATGATTGTGCTATTCAAGCTTCACAGCTTGGTTTGCTTCGAACTTAAAAAACGGAGAGGAAGGGTTTAGCGAGAACCCGCAGCACGGCGAGAGCAGCTAGACGACGCGCGAAGCAGCTAATCGCATAGAGACAGGTCGGATGTACGCCGGTTCTAGATAATCCGCACGGGCAGCTGATTAGAATGCAAAAACTGCTCGCATAACTGTGGAATATACCAGCTGCGCATCGCCTCCGCTAGCTGCTAAACTGATCAGTAGCGAAGATGAATCCTCCTTGGATAGCTTCTCTTTCCCTTCCAACGAGAATTCGGCATCGAGAAACGGTGAATGGTGATGATGGCGATGAGAGTGACCAAGATGCGGCGCCTCACCATTGTGCAAGGCGATCTGCAAGAAAGCCAGAGCATCATCTCCTCGATTTAGGCTGTCAGCTGTCAGAACAGCGGCCTCTAGCGGGTGAATTGGCGAGCCGGCAAGCGCCGCCGCCTTTCAACTGACGTGGATGCAGACAGCTAGTACAGCCAGGCTTCACGTTTAAAATGCACCTCTGCATGCAATAGACAATAAAAAGGAGAATTTGTGCAAAAGAGCTTTAAGTCATCTGATCGGAGGTAATTAAAGTCTTGTATCACACTTATCTAACGCTCACTTACGGATGATCTTCACTCAGATATAAGAGACGAAGTGGCAAACGAGGGTACCTTATATTGCAAATTCTTGTACTCCCAGTATGTGTATTTTAACTATTTTTAATTACTGCATAAGCGTAATTAGGAGTTTAACATTTTTATAAAGCCTCAGACATTTGTTTTACAAATAGCCGCTATAGCGGTCTTCTAAATTCAAGAAATTCAATAGTTTTTCCCGGTTGCTAAAGGACCTGTGATAATTTTCGGCCGATCTGTGGTTGCAAATCACAATTCTTGCACAGACATTGTCTTGCGAGGCCAGCAACAACTTGGATTTTTCACACCTAACTAAACTGCTATCGGGGTGCTCCGGGCCTCCTCACACCCTCAGGCTTCTCCTCCGGATAAGAAAATAATTCAATACAATGGTTAGCTAATTTAACAGCCTCATTTATATAGCGGCAGAAGAGCTGTAACGGCTTTTACTTCCGCGCGCGGTGGGTAATGAATAATTACCTGCTGCAGGACTCCAACCATCGACCTGGTTGGTGAAGTGCAGATTATTCCTAGGGTATTAGCTCTACTATCTTTCTTCAGCGTCGAGACTTTTAGGTGACCAATAACGTTTCCTTGCAATTCATGCGGTCTGACCCTCTCCACAATTCTTGTGCAAAAATTATATCTCCTCTCCTGCCTCCGACTTCTCATACATCATCCGACATCCTCGACGCCCCAACCCCGTGGCGGATCCAGAGTATAGGTAAGGGGCATATGCACCCCAAGAGCGGGTACCTGGGCCGTCTCCTATACATTGCACTGACTATAAACAACGACGAAAAATTATATTCTACCACCGCTTGGTGAGCAATCGCCCAGTGAGTGTCGAATAAAGTTTACGATTGTGCGCTATAATATAATATATAATAAATCTATATTATATATATATTATATATTATATATAATATATATATATATATTAGTATATTGCCCTATAATTACTCGCGGGTCTTTTCGTTGGCCAAAAAATCTAGTGAGTCTTGCCCCAGCTGAAAATCCTGGCTCCTCCTGCCTCCTCCCCCATATTTCCTTCAAGGCCATCTATCTGGCCTTGCGACACCTTGAACCTTGTTATGCATGACAGCATTTTTACGCGTCGCTTGAAGTAAAGTGTTGAACTTATTTTATGTGCACCGTAAACAGCTTGGAGTTATGATACATTATTCTTATGAAGTGACAAATATAATGCATAGCATGCAACGTTATAATAATAATAATAATAACACGTTTCATATAACGCCCTCAGAGATCTTAATCCCCTTCTAAGCCAGCGGTTTTCAACCTGTGGGTCGTGAACCCTTTGGGGGTCGAACGACCCTTTCACAGGGGTCACCTGAGACCATCGGAAAACACGCATTTCCACATTTCACACACAATAATTTTAGGGTTTGGGGTCGCTACATCATGAGGAAAGGGTCACGGTATTAGGGGGGTTGAGAACAACTGTTCTAGGCACTATGCACTTGCTGCAAAGGATGCACGCTCGAATAGTTAGCGGTAGCATGCTCAATGACAAAAAGCATGACATGGTTAGGGGTGACATGCACAGGGTAAGCTTGTAAATATGTTAGTGGCATTATGCACAGTGTCATCACGCATAAGCACGTACAGGATGTACCTCATGGACCCGCTAAATAGTGTGATAAATAGATGCATTTTAGTTTCTCTTTAAATGTGGTAAAGTCCGTAAGATGTAGTGACGCAAGTTGGAAATAAGGTCCAGGCTTTGGGAGCATACGAACTAAAGGCACGGTCCCCACAGGATTTTGAGGTTCGTAAGAGGAACAGGTAAACGACTAGATTCCGAAAAGCGACTGGTACGATGCCAAGCCTGGTTGGAGAACAGGTCTGATAGGTACGCTGGAGCCAAAGAATGAAGTGACGTAAAAGTGAGCGACAAAACCTTCACGTTTATCCGTTGCTTGACTGGGAGCCAGTGCAGGTCGGCGAGAAGTGGTGTGATGTGGCAACTGCGACGCTCACGGCAGACAGGCCTAGCTGCAGAGTTTTTCATCCGCTGTAAGCGCCTGGTTGCACAGGCTGGTAGACCAGCAAGCAGTGAGTTGCAGAAGTCAAGACGGGATGTCACAAATGCATGGACCAACTTAGATGTGGTATTCCTATCTAAACAAGCCCGAATTTTAGCAATGTTATTTAGCTGAAGGTAGGAAGACTTGAATGTGCAGCAGATGTGGTCGCCCAATGAAAGATCCCTTTGGAACACTACGCCTGGATTTTGTAAACATTCAACAGGACGTATGCTAGCAGAGTCGATTGTGAGTGTTAACTTTTACAATTTCTGAATCGTGCATGGCTTGCCAATACCAGAAGGGCGGTTTATCATCATTAAATCTAAGAAGGTTCGCTGCCATTCATGTGTGGATGTCATCAATACATGCTGCAAGGGAGTTGAGAGAATTCAACGTGCTGGAAGGCTGGGAGGGGTAGAAGCAAAGGTACAACTAAATGTCATCTGCATAGAAGTGAAAGCCTAGATTGTGCCTAGAAATCATGTTGACAAGAGGGTGAGCACAAATCATGAAAAGAACGGGATCGAGCACAGAGATCGGAGGTAGCCCATACTTCAGAGGTTCATCGGATGATCTTTGTTCATTCACATCACTACTCTGGAATCTCCCACTGAGATAGGATCTGAACCATTGCAGTCTAGTGCCAGTGTAGCCCACTCGATACGAGACGTTCGTCTTGTACGCACACGATCAATGAGGTTGGAGGAGCGCTCGAAAAGATTAGCTGATTTAACAGTATCATTTGCGTAGCGGCAGAAAAGCCTTACTTTCTCTCTCTCTCTCTCTCTCTCTCTCTCTCTCTCTATCTATCTCTAGGAGTACTAACGAGCAGTATTCCCATACGGAGACGACGTAGAACTGCTATTTTTATAAGCCGAGTAATGAGGGACGCGAGTGTGCAGTGAGGAAGAAGACGATGCACGACCTACATGTGAGCGATGAGCGTAAAGGGCTGAGACGTAGTTGCTGACACAACACACACACACACACACACACACGAACGCACGCACGCACGCGCACACACACACACACACACACACACACACACACACACACGCACACGCACACAGACACACAGACACACAGACACACACACACACACACACACACTCACACATACGTATAGACGTATATGTGTGTGTGCTTGCGCGCGTGTGTGTGTGTGTGTGTGCGTGTGTGTGTGTGTGTGTGTGTGTGTGTGTGTGTGTGTGTGTGTGTGTGTGTGTGTGTGTGTGTGCTGTGTCTACAACTGCATCTCAGCGCTTTACGAACGCATTTGGAGGCTTAAGTCGCCCAGGCTCATTTACCTCAGAAATGAGGACTCTGTCGAACCAGCTGACTCTTTAACCAAACTCTCAGGTCAGGTCAGAGAGTCGTGAGTCGGCGAGCATCGAGAAGGGAGTGCTTCCGGTTCTGCACGCGAGCTTTACCGCGTGCTGGGCCCCGGACCGGACGCGACGCGACGAGGCGAGCAGCTTCCGCCCTCGAGCCCGTTCGCATAGCTCACCGGTGGCGGTGGCGTTGAGGCGGCGAAGCTGTTCGCCGAGCAGCTTCCGGTGCTCCGACAGCAGCTGCGACCAGCCAGCATGCCCAGCACTTGCTCCATGATGTAGAACGCGTAGACGCCAATCAATATGGTCAGCGACTTCCAGAGATAGAGTCTGTGCTCAACTATCTCAAATGCCTACAAAGCGTACGCATCTGCATCTGCTGATGCATCGCAGAGAGATCCCTGACAATTTTGAAAATATTTCGCTCGCTTCGAGAAGCCGAATTCCAGAGCGAGACGACTTTTCTCTTAAAGCTTCGCTCACTCGGTTAATCATTCGCCACCGCACAGTTTGAATGGAAATTATTGGCGACTGTTCTCGGGCTCGTGCTTTCTCACGTCTATAACGCTCGCCTACGGCACCCAGTAAATGAGCATGAACAGCGACGCCGCCTGCGACATCGTGCTAACCTTGATACAATTGTGAGACAGAAACTGGCGGGGAGATCTCGCGATTAAAAATGAAGCTCGTCCTTGTTTGCAGGTAAGGTGTTTAGGGAATAAACTATAGTATGGACCGGGGCCTGATTGGCTGATTTCATCGGAGACTTACTTTCGGGAGTCGTCCGATCGCACGGCAGATGAAGACGCCGCCCATCGCAGCCTTCGACGACAGTTATTTGACGGCTTAACAATACGCTGTTCGCACGTCGTTCGCTATTTAGTTGCTATTGTTGTGGGGAGCTTAATGCCAGACGAAATACAGCAAACAGGGCAGACAACTTCATTGATTGCTCGCGGTTCGACCGTACAAAAATTGCTGGCTCAGATTTGGTATTTGAATCCTCTCTCGGATATCTGCAGCAATAAAACGTATCGAAAAACGTGAATTGTATTACTAAAGATTCTGAAAGTGTTAATTTTTTAATTCATCAGCAATTTTCATTGATCTGCCGTGTTCTTCGTAAGACCTCAAGAATTTTACGAAAATCGTACCAAGGCAAGGTCAGTACAAGGTCAGTGGCTGAGCCGTGGGGGCAGGAGCAAGCAGTTGCCTCTCC
This sequence comes from Cristatella mucedo, assembly GCA_009760855.2. Lineage (NCBI taxonomy): Eukaryota > Metazoa > Bryozoa > Phylactolaemata > Cristatellidae > Cristatella > Cristatella mucedo. The sequence continues at coordinate 2,920,237 of WPIO01000010.1, read as the reverse complement.
CCCTACTGCAGCGAACCGGCTGCCCCTTACACCCTGCAACCCCCGACCGTCATCAACGATGAAATTAGGTCTTTCGACTGTCAATTGCTACAGACTTTTAGTTTGCCTTCTTAGTTGCTGTCGTCGCTCTTTATTAAGGCGTACTTTTTTAGTTGATCGTCGTTACTATAGTTACTGCTGGAGTGCATTCGATGAGCAACGGCCGAGTTGGTGTCTAATAAACGCTACGATTTTGCGCTAGGATTGCGCATTAGCTGCGGGTCTAGCTCCACCTATATGAAAATCTTAGTCTGCCGAATTTCAAGTACGAATGATAGCAACAATTTTGACTTGCTTAGATAAGGATACCGCAGCCAGGCTGATCCATGCATTCGTGACATTTCAACTAGGCTTCTGTTAATCAATACTCGTAGCAAGCCTGCCATGCAATAAGATGCTGACAGTTTGAAAAAAGCTCTGTAATATCGCCTGTCCGTCATTAACGTCGTAATCGTCACATTGCACCGATTCTCAGCTACCTGCACTCGCTCTCAATCAAGTAATGTATCAATGTCAAGGTTCTGTCATTCAGTTTCAGGTCCCTTTATTCTCTTGGTTCGGACAACCGAGCTGAAATATCTTCTCATCAGGAATTGAACCAGCCACTCTTCTGACTCAAGTCGCTTAGCTGCAACTCTAACCAATCTTAAATCCTTTGGAAATCATGCCTTTAGTTTGTATGCTTCCAAAGCCTGTAATTCACTACCAAATAACGTCACGACGTCCTCTGAGGACATTTAAAAAGAAGCTTCAAACCCGTCCGTCTCCCACAGCATTTGCTCTGTCCGTGTGACTTTCCCATTGCATGCTTATGCGGGTCGATACTGTACATGCTACCACCAATCAATTCATGTGCTTACTTTTAATCATATATAAAGTTTCTAGAAAAAAGATAGACACTTAAATCTCTCTATATGCATAGCCTCTATTTGACGATTTTATATGCATAAAACGAGAGAATGCAAATAAGGATATGTATATAAATGTGGAGTCACAGCAAACGCATGCGACTGGACATGCCGCGAGCGAACTAATTTATTTCATTTCTGATTGCTACCTTCACAACGAGAATTCGCCTCACGAATGAGCAGCGGCAGAAACTATGCAAGTATTGATATGTAAACCCCCGCTTTATCTAAGAGTGGCTTAGACAATGAGACAAGGACTCCTTCGCGGTGGCATAACTTTCAAATTTAGGCTACCATTGGTCGCATCTTAGCTAGCGGAGGTGGTACTTGGCCTTGGACAGCCAACCAGCACTGCAGGAGAAACGCAGCCGCAGGATTAACTAGCCTGGGTCCTGGATGCTTGGTTCGTTTAACCGAGCGCTTCGGTGCCAAGCTCAGTGTGTCTCAATTTTGTCACAAATATAAATCATTTGACTAAATCCAAGCTTAGCTAATCAAACAGCTTCATTTATACAGCGGCAGAAGAGCCAAGGTGACTATCGCCGCCCCGTGCACTGGGCAATATAGGATTTCATAACAGCACGACTCGAACCCAAGACTTGGGTCGTGAAGTGTAAGCACCCGACCCCAGGGCCAAGACCAAAGGCCTAAAAAGCTTGCAGATGCAATCAGCATCGTGCCAAGAAACGGCAGCTTCACCTGCGACCTGCTAACGTATTGGCTAAGAGCACACTAGACCGGCTTTTTAATGCGGCTTTTTATATACTTTGACTAGATGTGAAGTAAATGCTGTCACCGAATTTGTACCAGCCGAGTATGCGCTCAGAGCATTAGCCACTCAAAAATAAGCTTTCAGCTAGAAATAAACTACTCCTGAAGCTTTTTCCAGGAGATGCTGCTTAGCGTAAATGGTTAGCAATGTTTGGGTAGTTCAACTCAGCTTCTCGCACGCTCATTTATTCGTGCCTTTTCAGCGTCGTGGCATCCTAAAATGCGCATTATATGGAAGCATCGATATTTGGAGATTGTAGCTCGTATGAGTAGTTCGTTGCGTAATTTTCATCTCTATAGAAAGTTCAGAGGTCGTACCCTACCGCAAGTAGAGCTAACTTTTTTCCAGGTGGGCCGCAGACCGCATATTTGACGAAAACAAATCGGAACAATCTGACGGTCTCCTTATTTCCCGGATTTCAGCCTCAGAAGGCGCAACGTATTCAAAAAGCTGTATGTAAATTGTACCATATCACTTTTCTGTTCCTTTATTATATGATTTAGATATAAGGAAGTATGATGGAAGTAAATATTTGCATACTGCTAACTTGATAAACATGACTTTCAAAATGACCAAACCGTGGTTCTGAATAAAATAAGCCCAATATTGTCAGCGACACCAAAGTGGATAGTTACTGCTGTACCTTTCACTTACGATATTGCAGCTCAGATATTTATTTTCACGAAATTTACACACAATGCTTACAAAGTTGCTGGTGTTGGAATTTCCTCCTCTTCAATGCTCGGCGGTAGCTTGCCGAACGATGATAAGTCCGACTTTTCCCAAACGAAGCTTCTCTCACACCACCGCGCTGCCCACAATCGCATCCCTGACAGCGAGCTTTCGGAAGCAGAGCCTCCGATTTCTTCAGGGCACTCACAGAGCATCCAAGCATCCAAGAGGCAGCTTGAGGTCGTTACGCGCCATGACTCAAGAGCGCCCGCAGCGAAAGGCACAACGGCTGCTGTTCTCCTCATTCACATTAGAAAGTAGCTCCCGATTCCCAAATACTTAGTGATCTGACCGTCTGCGGCCATCTTCAGGGCATTGCTGCTGTCGTCAAACGGGACGGTGACACCTACGATGATGCCCGGAGTCCCGCCATAGGCAACTAGATCAGACCACAGCAGCTGCAGCTGCCGATAGCCTCAGTGAACCTGTCAATGGTCACCAGCTACAAAAAACTAGCTGATTTAACAGCTTCTTCTTGCATAGCGGCAGAAGAGCCTTAGAGGCACCACCGCAGGATTCGAACCCGTGACCATGGAACCGAGGTCGTGAAAAGAAACCGCCTTACCCAGTGAGCCATCATGGCACATGATCAAGTAGGACGGAAGCCAAATGGTTTAAAACAAGGTCATGCCTCTGACTGTAGACATTATCGGACCGCAATGGAAGAGAATCCTTCGGTGGGCTATCCTTTACTGCCGCTGCAAGCGGTGGTGGTAGCCTTCGAGGACTCTTCTGCCGCTATACAAAAGAGATTGTTAGATCAGCTGGTATTATTTTTACGGTTTGTTATAGTTTCCTCTCGATCTGGGCAGAGGCAGCACGCTGCTGTCTGGGTCAAATCAAAATGAACGCTCACATGGGCATGAAATTTAATCTCAAACAACGGAAAAAGCCATGCTTAATTTACGTTTGGTTAGGAAGAAGCAGCTGTAGGCGCCAAAGTGGTCATTTCGAAGGCACCGAGACACCTTACTCTATTCACTCTCGGAGGCCGCTCCTGCGGCCGACCTTGAACAGGCGTTGAAAGCGGATGGCCACCTCCTTTTCTGAGAAGGTCGGATCCATGTTTGCATTATCCTGTTGGGTAAGAAAAATTTCATTGCCAACTACGGGGATGCTACAGCAAAGCTTTCTTACTAATTTCCGGGAGTCCTTCCGCATTGCTAATGCACCATCCCCGCTCTCGATGACGTCACCATCTAGCGGCCTACTGCTGGGAAAGACTCTGCGACGCATATCAAGCGTGTGAGCCCCTAATCACCTTACAGATCGGTCGAGCCGGAAGCGAGCCTTCTCGGAAACGGTAGAGTCGGAACAATCGAGCATTCTGCAGGCATGGGTAGCGCGCATGATAGATGCATTGTCCATAAAATTCACCTTCAGTCCAGTCCACCTGCAGTCCGAGAAGCGAATGGAACGCTTGAGGTCGAAGAATGAGGGGAGCTGCATGCGTCTCTGCAGAGGCACATTGCCGCCTCCTCGGGCGAAAGCCGCTAGGCCCGCACCGACCTGGCCCGGCACAGGTAGTTCAACCTGGGCAGGAGGAACGTCGACCGAGCGTCGAGCACCTGTCAAGGGGCGGGGAGAGATGCAGTCTTGACGTCTGTTGTAAGGGATTGGCGAGCCAGCTCAATATCGGCCCCGTGGCAGCCGAAACATCTGCAGCGCACCTTGATCATAGATCACCAGATAGACCGTCATCCTCGAGAGGTACGTCGCCGCCACGCAGGCGAAGTGGAGCCGACATTTTGGCGCTCGCCGAACAGGCCGACGTGCAGCACCTTAAGTGACGGAAGTGTATGCTCATACTGAAGGTCGCTCCATCTGACACCAAGACGAGCTGCTGAAGTTCGTTGCATGAGGCTGAGAGACTGCAGTGTGTGAGTCGTCCTTCTAGTAGTCAGTGGCAGTGCCAGGGACCAATGGGGGGGTGGGCTCCATGGCAACAACGAAAAGGACGGATGACACCATATCGCCCTGCCCGACGCCTGCCGATGATGGCAACAGTACCATTTCGTGATCGCGCATATGCGGCATGGCAAACGAGCAGTCTCTCTATAAAACCGTTGAAGTCCTCGCCGGAACCCATCAAGATGGAAGGGCCATAAAGAGAGACACTCCTGAGCTGCAGCCAAACGCGTCCCGAAGGTCAACGAAGGTCGAAAATAGCGAGCGATTGTCGATTGGTTGTCTCGGAAGGTACGGACAGCGGCGTCCACGAGGAATTACTGCTCTTGGCAGCCCTCAAAGCCGGGCAGGAGGCCCTTCTGCTGGGCAGAGAGTCAGCCACCTACCTGCTCGAAGGTCACCAACCAGCCTCGAGGTCAGAGCAACAGACAGAGTGGCTTATTTAGTGTCGGCTGCAAAATAATCGGCCCGACGTTTACCGGTAGCGAGGCGTCATCCCAAGTGACGGGAAAAACGGTCGATCCAACCTCGCTCTACTGAGGCACTTCGCCAAATTGAAGGCTCGCATTGAGCGAAATGGCTACGAGACGAGCCGTCGGAACGAGCGAGCGACGGCGTCCTCTTTTCTGGCCGCTCTGCCCCCTCCCCCAGTGAGACGTTATTCGCTGGACGCAGGCTGAAAGCTGTGCGAAAGGAAGCAAGAGCCGGCCAACCAGCTCAGGGCTGGGGACGGTCGTAGGAAAAAGCCCAGATCCAGGAGTGCGCCGCTGTCAGCAGAGCCATCAACGGATCGCCCATGCGCCTCAGTTGCCCTTACGGCTGGGCCGGCCGCCAAGTCGGTCTGGCGAATTGTCTGTATCGGCTGGTGGGCTCGCCACAAGGGGCCGTAAACCTTTTGAAGATAGCGTGTACGGATCTTTTGACCGGAACAATATCTTTCCACCACAATATGCATATGCTTATTATATACTTATGTAGATATGCGCGCATAAATAACAATTTCAAAATACAGAACGACCAAATGGCGACTACCAAAAAGTGTGCCGAAAAAAAACAGTATTCCCCAACGCGGAGCGTTTGACGTTACCACAGAATTACCAGCGCCATCTTCTGTGTTACCACTGTAACCCAGTGCACTACCACTTCAACTGTTGGGACTACAAAGCTGTAGGCACTCACGCCGAACGGGGCCACCCAGTCTCAAGCCGCACGGGGTTTTAAAGTTATTTTATTGACGAGAAAAGTACCAAAGTGCTGGGGATTCAGCAACCGCTAATCATTCAGCATGACCACGAGGAAACTGATCAGAAACCCCCTCAGAACCCGTGGCCGCTTTAAAAAGCAGTCTGGCGCTTGCAGCTGCGTTGTTTGATTCGTCGGGCAGGCAAAAACTCGCAGACCTCGGCCACTGCTGCACGTGCGAGAGATCCGAGCACTGTCCCGAGTGCGCATGCTCACGTGACTAAAGCACTGACCTCGGGCACCAAGACGAAGACGCCGTTGCCGATCAAGCAGCCCATGGCCAGAGCGACCAAAAACATCAGTACGACGTCGTAAGCTGACTTTTTCCTAAATGGTAGCAGCAGCACTCCAGCCAGGCTCGTCAAGCTAATCGTCGCCATAAATAGAAATCCGAAGCCCCACACTAAAAATTGACCAAAAGGAGAGGCGTATTCCCCGCCCTGCGAGACAGGGCGTTCGCTCGTTCGCTCACCATTCAGCTTCTAGCTTGAGCAAGGTCTCAGGCCATCGCCGCCAGTACGTGAGTCCAAGCAGAGGCTTCGCGATACTCCTGTCTGATAAGATTCAAGAGTTTGGTAGCGCCATCGTAGCTAGGTGCGAATGTCGTCTATGCGTGTCGCATTCTTTGAATCGAGTCGCATGCGGAGCATTCGGTCTAGTAGTATGTAATGACTGATAGAGACGAGCGTCATCGTCGTGGAAATGAAAGCCGTGATTGCATTTGGCAATGCTATCGGTCAGAGGGAGAGTACAAACAGCGAAAAAAGGGGATTAAGACCGAATCATGAGATGCTCCGGCGCCAATAAGGATTCCCGGATGGCAGACAGCCATTTTAGCTCTAGCGCTCTGCTTGCACTCCCCCTCTCTCGCTGCGGTAGGACCTAATCAAGCTTAGCACTGTACAAGTGATGCCTTGGACTACTGAAGAGCGCCACAGAAGCATCTGGTGGTCAGCCAATTGGATTTCGTATTACTGAAAGCTCTAAGATAACTATCAGAGAGGCTCTACGCCGAGCAGCATATTGCAAGAGGGACACTGTACAGCCCAGCAGAGTAGTTTATGAGAAGTGGCTAGCTCCAAATCTCGATTTTGACTTGCTAAAATGATGTAATGAATGAAAATAATCGTTTAGCTGCTTAGCGAGACGGGAAAAAGTTACTCAGCTTCCGGTCATTTGACTTATGAAGCAGCGGCCTGACTACGGGGGTTTATATATATATATATATATATATATATATATATATATATATATATATATATATATATATATATAGAGAGAGAGAGAGAGAGAGAGAGAGAGAGAGAGAGAGAGAGAGAGAGAGAGAGAGAGAGAGAGAAAGAGAGAGAGATCTGCATGTGGTCAGATAAGCAGGATTTGGTAATCATTGGTGATGACAAAGTACAGTTATATGAGAAAATTTGATCGAGTGTCTGACCCTTGATTTTACATGAGCCACAAGAGACTATGAGTCAGTCAATGCACGAAATTTAGTGCTAAAGGCGTCAGATAAGTTGTCAAAGTGAAAATCACCCATAACGAGCAAGGATCGATTTCTTGCACATAGAATTGAAATGAGGTCGGAAAAATCTGAGATAATGGAGAATTCGGTACCTGGTGGGCGATAGACTACTGCCACCATCGGTAGCTTGATTTCGGGTGAAATCAAGACAATCGATTCGAAATACTGTTTCGATGGTATTGCAAATGGCTTGAAGTTGAACTTCGAGCGTACGATAATAGCAACTCCACCTCTAGTTTTGATTGATCTATGGGTGTGAAAGAATGAGAACCAGTCGGATAGCATCTTCAATTGTCGGTCAGTTTACCCATTTTACCTAAGTTTCAGTAAAGACGAGCAGGTCGATACCATTTTCAGAAATAAGATCGCTTATTACAAGAGGTTTATTGCACATTGAGCGAGAAGTCCAAAGACAAGCGTTAAGTTGGGCCGCATGAGTTATAACAGGCCTGATGACCATTAAGTTAGATAGATTCACAGTGGCGCTTGTGGGGCAGCGTGCTGAGTAGTTCGAGAGAATTCTAGGAATACCAAACGAGCGAGTACTCAGCTCGATGTTCCTGCCAAACGAGCGGCGTCTAAGCTGTCGGCCCCAGCCACCGCTGCGGCTCCCGGGTGCTTTTCTTTTTTTAATGCATAAACCACGAATCTTAGCAACAGCAGTAACATCTAGGAACGCATTGGAACCGCAATGCAGATGAAGAAGTGATAATAGGCGCGCACGATCATAACTAACGTGCAGGTTACTAGCCGCCTGCATAGCTAAGGCCGCCACAGGCGTTTGAGACCCAGCAGCCCAAAGCGATAAGCGTTTAGATAGGCACGTAATTTCTTACGCGCTACGGTCAAACAACAATCAGAATAGCTCCAAACAGGTCTTAGCTGTATCCTTTTTGTATACGATGTTTGCAAGAACTTCGATTAGCTGTGATTGATACCTGAATATTGTGTTTGTTCTTTAAGTTTCTACATAAACATAAACGTAAATATAGTAAACTTTGGATGATTAAATATTTACATTTATACAGCAGCAGAAGAGTCTATGCGACAATCACTCACTCTTACAGCAGGCAGTAAAATATTCCCTACAGAAGGATCTAACCAACGACCTGATCGACCAGTACGAGTACCTTACCTGTGGGCTGCCAACCAGAGACATATACCTGTAGCTCCATACCGCTCGATTTCTAGAAGGTTATTAGACTCCGAAGATATTTTAATTCAATATTGACGGAGTTAGTATATGTAAAATGTGCCAGCTCAGCACGATTGTACAACGCACCTTTCGCTGATAGAATCATCGAAACGAAGTTACTCAGGTCAGCTATCCAGGCTAGGCTCGCGAATCGGTATGCCGCGAGACAGACAGCACTCAAGCGCTGTGCCGTTTTTTGCATCCAATTCCTATACATATCAAAGAACGGTCCGTGATTCAGTGACTGTCACCTGAGGCAGTAGTGATAGTGCAGTAGTGATAGTGTAGTAGTGATAGTGTAGTAGTGATAGTAGTAGTGATAGTAGTAGTGATAGTGTAGTAGTGATAGTAGTAGTGATAGTGTAGTAGTGATAGTGTAGTAGTGATAGTGTAGTAGTGATAGTAGTAGTGATAGTGTAGTAGTGATAGTAGTAGTAGTAGTGTAGTAGTGTGATAGTAGTAGTAGTGTAGTAGTGATAGTAGTAGTGATAGTGTAGTAGTGATAGTAGTAGTGATAGTGTAGTAGTGATAGTAGTAGTGATAGTGTAGTAGTGATAGTGTAGTAGTGATAGTGTAGTAGTGATAGTGTAGTAGTGATAGTGTAGTAGTGATAGTGTAGTAGTGATAGTAGTAGTGATAGTGTAGTAGTGATAGTAGTAGTGATAGTGTAGTAGTGATAGTGTAGTAGTGAGTGTAGTAGTGATAGTGTAGTAGTGAGTGTAGTAGTAGTGATAGTAGTAGTGATAGTAGTAGTGATAGTGTAGTGTAGTAGTAGTGATAGTAGTATAGTGATAGTGAGTAGTGATAGATAGTAGTAGTAGTAGTAGTGTAGTAGTAGTAGTAGTGTATAGTGATAGTAGTAGTGATAGTAGTAGTAGTGATAGTGTAGTAGTGATAGTAGTGATAGTGTAGTAGTGATAGTGTAGTAGTGTAGTAGTAGTGTAGTAGTGATAGTGTAGTAGTGATAGTAGTAGTGATAGTGTAGTAGTGATAGTGTAGTAGTGATAGTAGTAGTGATAGTGTAGTAGTGATAGTGTAGTAGTGATAGTAGTAGTGATAGTAGTAGTGATAGTGTAGTAGTGATAGTGTAGTAGTGATAGTGTAGTAGTGATAGTGTAGTAGTGATAGTAGTAGTGATAGTGTAGTAGTGATAGTAGTAGTGATAGTGTAGTAGTGATAGTGTAGTAGTGATAGTGTAGTAGTGATAGTAGTAGTGATAGTGTAGTAGTGATAGTAGTAGTGATAGTGTAGTAGTGATAGTAGTAGTGATAGTGTAGTAGTGATAGTGTTAGTGTGAGTGTAGTAGTGATAGTGTAGTAGTGATAGTGTAGTAGTGATAGTGTAGTGATAGTGTAGTAGTGATAGTGTAGTAGTGATAGTAGTAGTGATAGTGTAGTAGTGATAGTAGTAGTGATAGTAGTAGTGATAGTGTAGTAGTGATAGTAGTAGTGATAGTGTAGTAGTGATAGTAGTAGTGATAGTAGTAGTGATAGTGTAGTAGTGATAGTGTAGTAGTGATAGTGTAGTAGTGATAGTAGTAGTGATAGTAGTAGTGATAGTGTAGTAGTGATAGTAGTAGTGATAGTGTAGTAGTGATAGTGTAGTAGTGATAGTGTAGTAGTGATAGTGTAGTAGTGATAGTGGTGTGGTAGTAGTGATAGTAGTGATAGTGTAGTAGTGAGTAGTAGATAGTGTAGTAGTGATAGTGTAGTAGTGATATAGTAGTAGTAGTGATAGTGTAGTAGTAGTGTAGTAGTGATAGTGTAGTAGTAGTAGTGTAGTAGTAGTAGTGTATAGTGTAGTAGTGATAGTAGTGTAGTAGTGATAGTGTAGTAGTGATAGTGTAGTAGTGATAGTAGTAGTGATAGTAGTAGTGATAGTAGTAGTGATAGTAGTAGTGATAGTAGTAGTGATAGTGTAGTAGTGATAGTGTAGTAGTGATAGTAGTAGTGATAGTGTAGTAGTGATAGTAGTAGTAGTGATAGTGTAGTAGTGAGTAGTAGTGATAGTGTAGTAGTGATAGTAGTAGTAGTGTAGTAGTAGTGATAGTAGTAGTAGTGATAGTGTAGTAGTGATAGTAGTAGTGATAGTGTAGTAGTGATAGTGTAGTAGTGATAGTGTAGTAGTGATAGTGTAGTAGTGATAGTGTAGTAGTGATAGTGTAGTAGTGATAGTAGTAGTGAGAGAGTGGTGAGAGTAGTAGTGATAGTGTAGTAGTGATAGTAGTAGTAGTAGAGTAGTAGTAGTAGTAGTAGTAGTAGTGATAGTGTAGTAGTGATAGTAGTAGTGATAGTGTAGTAGTGATAGTAGTAGTGATAGTGTAGTAGTGATAGTGTAGTAGTGATAGTAGTAGTGATAGTGTAGTAGTGATAGTAGTAGTGATAGTGTAGTAGTAGTGATAGTGTAGTAGTGATAGTAGTAGTGATAGTGTAGTAGTGATAGTAGTAGTGATAGTGTAGTAGTGATAGTGTAGTAGTGATAGTGTAGTAGTGATAGTGTAGTAGTGATAGTGTAGTAGTGATAGTGTAGTAGTGATAGTAGTAGTGATAGTGTAGTAGTGATAGTGTAGTAGTGATAGTAGTAGTGATAGTGTAGTAGTGATAGTAGTAGTGATAGTGTAGTAGTGATAGTAGTAGTGATAGTGTAGTAGTGATAGTAGTAGTGATAGTGTAGTAGTGATAGTAGTAGTGATAGTGTAGTAGTGATAGTAGTAGTGATAGTGTAGTAGTGATAGTGTAGTAGTGATAGTGTAGTAGTGATAGTAGTAGTGATAGTGTAGTAGTGATAGTGTAGTAGTGATAGTAGTAGTGATAGTGTAGTAGTGATAGTAGAGAGAGAGTGTAGTAGTGAAAGTGTAGTAGTGATAGTGTATTAGTTATATTATTGTTGATAGTAGTAGTGATAGTGTAGTAGTGATAGTGTAGTAGTGATAGTGTAGTAGTGATAGTAGTAGTGATAGTAGTAGTGATAGTGTAGTAGTGATAGTGTAGTAGTGATAGTAGTAGTGATAGTGTAGTAGTGATAGTAGTAGTGATAGTGTAGTAGTGATAGTGTAGTAGTGATAGTGTAGTAGTGATAGTGTAGTAGTGATAGTAGTAGTGATAGTGTAGTAGTGATAGTAGTAGTGATAGTGTAGTAGTGATAGTGTAGTAGTGATAGTAGTAGTGATAGTGTAGTAGTGATAGTGTAGTAGTGATAGTGTAGTAGTGATAGTGTAGTAGTGATAGTGTAGTAGTGATAGTAGTAGTGTGATAGTGTAGTAGTGAGTAGTAGTGTAGTGAGTAGTGTAGTAGTGTAGTAGTGATAGTAGTAGTGATAGTGTAGTAGTGATAGTGTAGTAGTAGTAGTGTATAGTGATAGTAGTATAGTGTAGTGATAGTGTAGTAGTGATAGTAGTAGTGAGTAGTGATAGTGTAGTAGTGTATAGTGTAGTGTAGTATAGTGTAGTAGTGTGATAGTGTAGTAGTGATAGTGTAGTAGTGATAGTGTAGTAGTGATAGTGTAGTAGTAGTAGTGTAGTAGTAGTGAGTAGTGTAGTGTAGTGTAGTAGTGATAGTGTAGTAATAGTAGTAGTGATAGTGTAGTAGTGATAGTGTAGTAGTGATAGTGTAGTAGTGATAGTAGTAGTGATAGTGTAGTAGTGATAGTAGTAGTGATAGTGTAGTAGTGATAGTGTAGTAGTGATAGTGTAGTAGTGATAGTGTAGTAGTGATAGTGTAGTAGTGATAGTGTAGTAGTGATAGTAGTAGTGATAGTGTAGTAGTGATAGTAGTAGTGATAGTGTAGTAGTAGTGTAGTAGTGAGTAGTAGTAGTGATAGTAGTAGTGATAGTGTAGTAGTGTATAGTGTAGTAGTGATAGTGTAGTGTAGTGATAGAGTGTAGTAGTGATAGTGTAGTAGTGATAGTGTAGTAGTGATAGTAGTAGTGATAGTAGTAGTGATAGTGTAGTAGTGATAGTAGTAGTGATAGTGTAGTAGTGATAGTGTAGTAGTGATAGTGTAGTAGTGATAGTGTAGTAGTGATAGTAGTAGTGATAGTAGTAGTGATAGTGTAGTAGTGATAGTAGTAGTGATAGTAGTAGTGATAGTGTAGTAGTGTAGTAGATAGTGTAGTAGTGATAGTGTAGTAGTAGATAGTGTAGTATAGTGTAGTGTAGTGTAGTAGTGATAGTGTAGTAGTGTAGTAGTAGTGTAGTAGTGATAGTGATAGTGTAGTAGTGATAGTGTAGTAGTGATAGTAGTAGTGATAGTGTAGTAGTGATAGTAGTAGTGATAGTGTAGTAGTGATAGTAGTAGTGATAGTGTAGTAGTGATAGTGTAGTAGTGATAGTAGTAGTGATAGTGTAGTAGTGATAGTGTAGTAGTGATAGTGTAGTAGTGATAGTGTAGTAGTGATAGTAGTAGTGATAGTGTAGTAGTGATAGTGTAGTAGTGATAGTGTAGTAGTGAGAGTGAGTGTAGTAGTGATAGTGTAGTAGTGATAGTAGTAGTGATAGTGTAGTAGTGATAGTGTAGTAGTGATAGTGTAGTAGTGATAGTAGTAGTGATAGTGTAGTAGTGATAGTGTAGTAGTGATAGTGATAGTGTAGTAGTGATAGTGTAGTAGTGATAGTGTAGTAGTGATAGTAGTAGTGATAGTGTAGTAGTGATAGTAGTAGTGATAGTAGTAGTGATAGTGTAGTAGTGATAGTAGTGATAGTAGTAGTGATAGTGTAGTAGTGATAGTAGTAGTGATAGTGTAGTAGTGATAGTGTAGTAGTGATAGTGTAGTAGTGATAGTGTAGTAGTGATAGTGTAGTAGTGATAGTAGTAGTGATAGTGTAGTAGTGATAGTGTAGTAGTGATAGTAGTAGTGATAGTAGTAGGCGTAGTGATTCGTGCATTAGCCGCAGCGAGCTACCAAATAAGGATATGGACAGCCAAGACCGAAAGTAGCTTTAAAATGGTTTTACCTTCCAGGTTAGTTGGTGTCTCGTATAATCCGTCGATTGGTGCTGAGTCATTGAGGATATCTGCTGAACAATTCAGAGCTAGCTGACGGAGCAGCGATGAGCAGCTAGCATCGAAAGCGGAGCCATTCTGGCTTAACTGGGTCGTCGCTGCTCCGTATATTTGCTCCAGGAGGTCGCACTGGAAGAAGCAGAAAGCAAGCACGACCTGACCACTTCCAGGTTGGTCGCTCTGCACCCAAGCTTCTCCCGAAACGAGCAGAGCCGCATGTATATATATATATATATATATATATATATATATATGTTTGTGTGTGTGTGTGTGTGTGTGTGTGTGTGTGTGTGTGTGTGTGTGTGTGTCGAGTATAATTTATCAAATCCTTCGTTGGCAATCATGCGCATAGAAATCGCAATCCACCCAGAAGATCAGATTGACCAGCAGCGAGTTAGCATCGGTTTCATCCCGATACTGCTAAAATCAAGTCTGCTTAAGCATGGATTAGGGATTGCTTAAATTGGTTCGTGATAGTAACTATAGCAATAAATTTGATCTAGCACCCTCGGAGAGCTTAATCTCTTTCTAGGCGCTTTAAATTTCCTGAAGAGGAAGCACGATCGAATGGTAGCATGTTCACTGATGAAAAGTATAACATGATTAGGGCTGACATGCACAGGGTCAGCATGTAAATATGGATAGTGGCAGCATTCACGGTGTCAGCACGCATAAGCACGTAAAGGACGAATCACAGGGACCCACTAAATGCTGTGATAAATGGATGCACTTTTAGTTTCTTTTCAAATCTGGTTAAGTCAGGGGATGTCGTGACGCAAGTCTGGAGTGCGTTCCAGGCTTTGGGAGCATACAAACTTAAGGCACGGTCTCCACACTGCTTGCTGGTCTACCGGCCTGTGCAATCAGGCGCTTACAGTTGTTGCAAAACCCTGCAGCTAGGCTTGTCTGTCGTGAGCGTGCAGTTGCCACATCACACCACCTCTCGCCGACCAGCACTGGCTCCCAGTCAAGCAGTGCATCGACTTAGAGGTAAAGTTCACACAGTAAACCAACTGCAGAGCTTGGGCATTCGCCTCGCATCCGATTAAGCTCCTCATCCGTCTCTGTTTGACTATTAGTCGGTCGCCCAAGTCAGCTTCGTGCTGCGTTGATGGGAGTTTTTTGCATAGGTTTACCTTCATCAATTCTTCAGATCGTTGGCACTGTTTCCGCCAGTTCTAGAGCCTCTCAAAGTTCATAATTAACCGCAAGGGATTGACAGTGCTTTCGGGGCATAGTAAAGCCTATATGAAATGCCTATACAATATCTGTCTCAGCTAACCAGCCGCCAACTGTTATTGGTTTATCTTTACTGGCGAACTAGTGCCAGTAGTTCTCCTGAGGATTCGTGCCTATTATCACTGCATAAAGATTGTTAAAGGTTAAGCATTGAGCCCGCCTCGGAAATCTCTTCGTAAGAACAAGCATTTGCTGGATACGAAATCGACGGTGCAGCCGCTGGGGCATAGTGCTGCTGCTGTTACATAGCGCTGTCGCTATTCACTGCGCACGAGTGCCACGTGCCACTGCAGCCATCTTTAATTCGCTTCAAAGGCAGCAAGTATAGAGATCCCCAAAAACCTGGGGATACTCGATGGTTACAGCAGCCAGGTACAGGTGTGTATGTGTACGGGCGTTCAACGGAAATTCTCGGCACGTTAACTGTGCACGCCAAGAGCCAGCTAAGTACGGTGGCCAGCGGGTGACAGGCACCGGGTCTAGAAACATTGCAGAAACGGGGAAGGTAGTTTTCAGCTTATAAGCTTAAGCCTCTGACAGTTGCGACGAGGATCCACTCAGCCCCACTGGATAGTCAATCAAATGAAAGACATCATGGCGTCAGCGTCAGCACTGGTCTGCTATTGGACAAGTAATGATGACCACAATGTGCTCACGTGGATGCTTCGGTGAACTTCCATCTTTGACAGCCCAACAGCCGGTGCCTTTTTAAACGCTTAGTGCTTGAGAGATCTATCGGTGTTTATGGTACAATCCCACGGGCACGCCGTGCAATAATGTACCGCTTCGGACAATCGGTAGACACCTTTCGTTGGCAGCAGCTAGCTCGAAGAGTTGCGATGTCACCAAAAGCAGCAGCCTCGTGCAAAGAATTGGCCATTCTTGGGTCAGACCGCCATGCTCTTTCTCCTCTCTCTCTAGCTCGGCAGCACGTCGAGAGAGCACTGTCGTTGGCACGCTGAATAACTCTTCACTTGCATGCACGCTGCCAGGCTGTCTCGGAGAGGCGGCCGGCGCTGCTCTTCGTCGTATGAATAGCGATGAACATCGAGCGGCGTCGAGTGACTCGTCGACTACCTTAAGCGTGCACATCGTGGTAGCAGTGCCGAAGAGCTGCCAAACAGAGCCTGTGAGCAACAGCCGACGTGCTCGCCTGATGGCCGCCAGAGTTCGATGACAAAATCGGCGCCCAGCTCTCTATTCATAAAAGGAAACGGGCGAGGCTAATCTCACTCCGGTCTGCCACTGGTGAAGGGGCGAGGCGGAGGCGCTTTGGCCTGTCTATTATAACTAAGTCGGCACTGGGATGCTAGGGACCGAATTCGAGAGGTATTCGCAATGCAACGACCTCTGCGGCCAACCCGCCAATAGCCGAAGGTGGCTGCCCTCATTCTGCTGAGCGGCCTACTGCACGCGCCCCTCGCCCCGTCCGCTCGCATGAGCACCCGACTAGGCGGCCGGCAGGGGGGGGGCGCACACTGTCAATGCTTCGGCGGCCGAAAGCTTTTAGTGTAATATCACGGTTCGGCATTTCGCGTCTCTGAATGAATGCCATAAATAAAGTCTGACCTAAGGACCCTGCCGATTTCAACCGGACCTGGACATTTTCAGATTGGCCAATCTTGCACGAGCTCGAGCGATAGTTGCCGGCATATTGATATGACTCTGGCGCCAGCTCCAGACCTTGAGGCTACATACCCGCGCTGAAATCAATTCGATATGAGGTATCAGGCCCGCATAAATCGAATTACGAGAAATATTAATCAAACGGCCTAGATTCCTATTCGGCGTTATGTGTGCGGCATCGAGCTTGCAGCCTCCTCGATATGACTGGTGCTTGTAGCATCCTCGGCATGAAGGGCCGACCTGCAAAAGTCGGCTGACCAGAGCGCCCGGCAGCAACGGATAGCAGGAAGGCAGCGATCAAGAACACGCCTTTACTTTCCGGTCGGTTTTCATTGACTCTCCATTCCGAGCGGGGTTATGGCTCGGGGTCGATCTTGCATTCTGGGGCTCTCGAAGCTGTCAGCATTCCAGCCTTCGGCGCGATCGGAGCGCCGGAGTAACGCCGACACGCGAGAGAAAGCACCGACGAGTCTCAGCCGCCTCCCGCTGCCGTACCGTATCCGGGCAACGAGGGTTTCCAATCTGCGCAAGCGACGCCGCCGGTAGGCCGAGGAGACGCCCTCGAGTCATCTGGGTTTGAAGACGGTCATCGGAGACGAAAGCGACTGACCACGCTTGCTACAAGCCCGTGGGACTCACGAGTTCCTCAACCTCGAACTTCTCTGTACTGCCTGAGCCCCAGGCCGACTAGGAAACCGCCAGCGGCACCCGAACTCGTGTGCACAGGCGGCCTCACTCGACGCCCTTGATCCCACGAAGACAGTGGGGGTTTGAGTTTTTTATCCAGAGCGCCGCTGCTGCAAGGCGGATCGCCGCCAGCCACCGTCGCCTGCGGGCAGCGAGGACTCGAAGCGGACACTATAGACGTGTATAGCGTGGCAATATTCTGCGCCCACTGGCTGAGGAGCCGATAGCAATATAGGAGGAAGCAGCCGACGCCCGATTGTCGAGACACAGCCGCGGCCTTTCCAACGAGATGTCGGCAGACAGCGGCACGCGGACTCGTGTTTCACTCACCTCTTGAGGTCGACAACTGCCAGCTCGCGACGAGCACGGTCGCATGGCGACGCCGACGAGCGAAGCGAGCGCTGGATTAAAACGAAAACTGAAAAAGAACGGTTGAGATCGGAGCGATCGAACGGCGAGAGCCGCCCGCTCGCGTCAGCGTGCCGGCCTGTTAGCGAACGAGTTGCTGAATATTCATGACCGGGCGGCGCCGGACCCGCAGGGTCAGGCAGTAGGCCAAAAGCTCCGGCCGTCCTTGATCCTCGGCGCGGCTGGTTGGTCAGTCGGTAAGCCTATGTCGTGCTTACGTCATAGCAGGTATTCGCCGGGGCGGCAGCTGAGACAAGGACCAGGGGTGGGGGTCGCACGAGCTGACCGAGCGAACTTGCGCGACGAGACGTGCCGCCGAGTCGTACACGGTTATTCATTAGGTGTCGACCTCGATTTTCGACTGCTACGCCATCGGTCCAGGGTCGGAGGCTCCCAGCCCGTCCGGACCGGTTCTGCTGTCATGCATCCGAGGGCGAGCCTCGTTCGAGCTCTCGCTACTTTATAGTTGGGCGCCGAAGCGGGCGGTTGTAAAGCCGCCTTCAGTGGGTGCGCCGGGCTGTAAGCGATCGCCCGCTCGGAAGAGCGTCGCTATGAGCGATTCTCTCGCTCCGAGCGATTCTCTCGCCCCGAGCGGTCCTCTCGCTCCGAGCGGCTCGCGAGTGCAGGCCCGCGGCGTCGTGTGGCCAGGAGCGACGCCGAAAAGCTCGACGAGCGTCAGCAGCAGTGCACCATGCGAAGATGCCACGTCAGCAGTGCACCATGCGAAGATGCCACGTCAGCAGTGCACCATGCGAAGATGCCACGTCAGCAGTGCACCATGCGAAGCTGCCACGTCAGCAGTGCACCATGCGAAGCTGCCACGCGGAACCACCGACGCCCAAGTGAGGACGGTTGAAGTCGCTCAATAGCGGGACGTTTTGGTGCGGTCTGCACCTACTGTCGCTTCCACTCTTAAAAGGTTGCTGGCCTTTGGCCTGCTTCACACCGGCATGAGCTTGCCGTGCCGTACGGCCGCTGACGACAGGCAGCCGGAGCGATTGTGCCGAGCACCGACGCTCGATGACCGACCGCTGCTCAGTGTCGCTGGCTTTGGCAAAAGATGGCTCTCTCGAGCGTACAACGGACCAGCCTATTGCTCGGCGGTGTTATCCTTCGTCCTCGGCGGCGGCATCGACACGTGACGTGTCGTCACCGACGTCACTAGCGAGGCAGGTTGTCGCCCGCTCGACGGCGTTCGTCCAGGTATGCCCATGCAAGTCGGCTCGGCAGCAACTTCGGATCGGCTCGACGAAAGGAAGAAGGAATGAGCGAGCTCTTTCAGCAATCCTCGGGCGTCGTCTCGCTGCCGCCGCGTCAGTCATCCGCTCGTAGCAGTCGGCGCTGGGCCGTTCGTCGGCTGCAGTAAAGGTTTGACCTGTGCGCCTATGCCTTCCTGGCATCGGCGGATACGGCTCGAAACAGGGCAAGATATCTACAGATTGCTCAGACAGTAGGGCATGGCGTCATCTAGCCGCCATCTATCTGAAGTAAGAACAACAGGTAATTTTGGAAAAAACGACTCGCATCCTTGTGCGCATTGTTCGTCAGTCGTTTCAACGAAGCACTCATCGAAATTGCTGCGGCTTAAGTGGCTTAAACGTTGAAGCCGGAAACCCGCCATCGGATCCTTTGCCTCTCCAAGCGTCAGTGAGCTCGCTTCCGAAGTTTCTGTATACGAAGTGGCTGCCTTAATAAAGACTACTTAAAAGAGCCCGTCTCCTGAACACTCTATACCATCCCATTACTGGTTTTCATTGCCACTCAAGCTTAGTCGAGCTATGGCTCCGGTTTATAATGCTTCTCTGAATAACGGTTTATCGTAAGGTCATTCAAACCGGCCATGTTCCGACCATTACTTAAAAGGCGTAGACTGGATTCCGATGTCATAACAAACTGTCGCCTAGTTTTCCTTTTTATTTTTTCAGAGATTTTCTAAATCATTGTTTATTGATCGCAAGCTTACGCTGCTTGTAGAACACAGTGAAAAGAATAAATTTTCTGGAAAATTCAGTCGAAATTCACGCCATATCACTCTACTGAAGCTGCACTCCTCCGTGTGACCAACGTAATTCAAAGTTGCAACGATGAAGATGGGAAAATTAATTTGGACCCAATGGATCGGCAATCACTTCTGTGCTGACGATCTCTGCTGTATTGGTCATTTAAATCGTCGTAATCCGCTGCAGCAACAGATGAAATAAATGCTTGCTTTGCCGATATTTGATTCTGGATGTGAGCAAATTTCTTTAAACCAAGCGACGATTAAACAAAACTCCTACTCATAAGACACCCCAAGCTTGTTACTGGGAAAGAACCCTTTTCTCTTCTAATTGTTGATGCTGCTGTGCTATCATCAATGTATACTCGGAATTTAGGTGTACTCTTTGATAACTGCTTGCATTTTGAAACTTTCATGAAGAATACTACTTCCACATCTAGTCATCACGCCTGATCCCTGTCTAATTTTAATGACATTCTACCACGGTAGGTTGCTACAAGTTTAACTTTTGCCCTGATTCTGTGTAGGCTGGGATTCTGCAATTCCGTTTTAGCTGGGCAAGCGAAAAAGCCATTGGAGCCCCTGCAGCTTGCGATGGTTACGGCTGCAAGGCTAGTAAAACATTCCTAGAGACCACCTAGCCAGGAATGTGTCCTTTGTTGATGGAGACACCATGACTCCCGTTTGATCAGCGGAAACAGCAAAATTCTTACGCTGACACACAAGGCCCGAAATGGCAATGGCTTGGCTCCTTCACGCATAGCTGAACTAATAAACCGGTTACATCCTCCTTGGGCCCTTAAGTCTTTTGTCGACCATAAATTAGCTGTTACATTGCGTCGCTAACACCGCGTTAGCAACATAAACTTTCGCTCCTCGGGTCCTAGGCTGTGGAACTCACTTCCAAAGTTCTTACGCAATGAAATATTCTCTCCTACAGCCGACAGTAGCACATCTTTTCCAGCAGTCCTGAGCTTCTACTTCCACGCTACTCAATTCCTCGAAAACCCGCGTGACTGAACCGCGCTGCTCTCTTTCTGTTTGTTGCGTGTGGGGAAGTCTGGTGACTACCATATTCTCACCGAAAAGCGCTTAGGCTTTTAATGTTTACTTTGAAAAAATTTCCATTGCAAAACGCAACTTAGCCGCTGTGGCTTAGTGGAGTTAGATGCGGAGAGGAATATAATTACATTACAGTAAGAGCAATAAAGTAATAATAATAAATCACTTGATAAAGCACCCTCAGAGAACTTAATCTTTCTCTAGGCGCTTTACATTTGCTTCAAAGGGAAATGCAATTGAATGGTGAGTAAAATCATGCTTGATAAACAAACAAAAATGAATAACATGGTCAGGGGTGACATGCACAGGGTCAGCATGCAGATGTGGTTAAAGTACAGCTGACTGGCCGTCCCTTTGGATGGCCTTTTAGAGGTTCAAAGCCACTCAATATCTAGCACACGATGTCTATTGATGATACCTTAGGAACTGCTCAGATTCTTTGGCAACTATCATAGCCTTGTGGTTATAGCAGGCGGCATTTTGATATATACGCAGAGAATACGCCAGCGTTCTTTCCACGTATTCCACTTTGAAATTTCACCGGCTTTTCCGGCGGAATTATGTGCATAACCGGCGGAATTATGTGCATTACCGTACTTCATTTGACGCTAGGAAGCACCCTGGCGCTAGTCGGGTATTGTCCTGCTCGATGGCCCACTCTCTTTAGTGCTAACACGCTAAGGACGCCTTAAAGTTAACGTAATAGCAATAGTATTAGATCGCTTGCATCGCGCCCTAAAGAGAACCGTATCAATATATACGGGTGCTTCACGACTAACTTCTAGAGAAGCGATCAATATACACGTGCATACTACAAGCGAGGTATCACGCTTAGGCCTGCAAGCGAAAGGTCGCGGTGAGAGGGCGAGAGGGAGGGGGCCACCGGCTAGCTAGCAGGACCCCAGCCTGGTAAGTCACTCTTTGTGCACGTGTCAGTCACGTGCACTCAACGCAGCAATTCTTCCGCGGCGGGGGCTTTACGCAGACTGCGTAATGGAACGCTACGGGGCGGCGGTAGGCTGCTCTGATAAATAGATGCGTCTTAAGTTTCTTTTTAAATGTGGACAAGTCAGGAAATGTCGTGACAAAAGTCAGTCGGGTGAGAGTTCCGGGCTTTAGGAGCATAAGAACTAAAGGCACGATCTCCATAGGATTTTATATTTGTACGAGGTTTCTGTAAACAGTTAGATTCCGAAAAGCGGGTCGTGCGATGCTTGACCTCGTGGGGGAGTAGATCTGATAGGTAGACTGGAGCCAAAGAATGGAGGGACCTGAAAGTGAGTGACTAAACCTTGAATTCGATCCGTTGCTTGACTGGTAGCCAGTGCAGGTCGGCGAGAAGTGGTGTGATGTGGCAACTGCGACGCTCATGACAGACAAGCGTAGCTGCACAGTTTTGCACCAGCTGTAAGCGCCTGGTTGCACATGCCGGTAGGCCAGTAAGCAGTGAGTAACAGAATAATTCAAGACGGGATGTCACAAAAAATGCATGGACTACCTTAGATATACTATCTTATCTAAACAAGCCCAAATTTTAGCGACGTTATGCAGCTGAAAGTAGGCAGACTTGATTGTGGAGCTGATGTGGTTGTCTAGCAAAAGGTCACTTTGGAAGATGAGACCTAGATTTCGTGCAGATTCAACAGGAGATATGCTTACAATGCCGATTTTGAGAGCAATATACTTACTTCTTGCGCCAGCCATCCAGTCAGAGGCCTACCGCCGTCCTGCCCGTTTGCGCTCCGGCCTTGACCCTTGACCCCTGCTGTTAGCAACCTTGCCATTTTGTACAGCTCTCCGTGGTTGCTTGCGCTTAGCTATTGCAATTCAAATGTATTCCTGCAAAAAACTTCTTCTACCAGTGTGCGTGAATTGGTAATCTACTTTGCGAGGAGTTATGCGAGGGAATTCGATGCGCACTTGCAGTTATTCCTACAGTCTTTCGATACGCCCGGTGTGCTCTCGCTCAAGCCAGGCTATCGTCAGGCCGACAACAAAGCCGTCGGCCACTCTTCTCAAAGCTTGTCCGCGGATTGTGCAGTGAATGCCCACTAATGCATTAAATTATTTTTTGAGGACAACCAGAAACTAATTGTGTGACCGAGACCTGGATGAAATACGCTGACTGTCCGAACATGACCGACGCCACTCGTACAGGCCTTCCTCTTTTCTTTTTATCAGAGCCCGGTGTCAATAAAAACTGATGGAAAAGTAACCAACGTCACTCGCTCCTACTTGTATTTCAAGCAGTTTTTAGTTCACTAGATCCCAGCGGCCTTCACACATATCTTACCCCAAGTCCCTTCAGAAGCCGGGTACCAATGGTGGTAGCAATCGGTCAACCCTCGTGCAGGTATAGGTCGTGCTTTATTTCAGACTTTGATATCTCATTTCCACTCTCTTCGCCGGAAACTCTTTCTACCTTATACAAGGTGATTTAACACCCTCTCGATGCCAACTCTGGCGCCAGTGTGATTAATTGCGCACTCTAGACGGTTCAATTTTTCGAAGGGCTCATGTGTATCGCCTGAACCACAGCAAAGGTCACGCGATCAAGCATTTCGGCACCATTGCATGCTTTTAACTCCCACTATTACTTGATAAGGCGCATTTGACCGCGAGTTGATTTACTTCAGTTTACTGCCTTATGTCCCCTTCGGTATCAAAAAATCATCTGTGAATCACTAAAATGTTCAGACCCCTGACATTGATACTGCCCGCATTTCTCGTCTTCCTTCTCTTTTTGCACGATACTCTGAC
Organism: Cristatella mucedo; assembly: GCA_009760855.2. Classification (NCBI taxonomy): domain Eukaryota; kingdom Metazoa; phylum Bryozoa; class Phylactolaemata; family Cristatellidae; genus Cristatella; species Cristatella mucedo. The sequence continues at coordinate 2,897,137 of WPIO01000010.1, read as the reverse complement.
CAAACTGCCGTCACGGTTGAATGCTACAACACAACGTAAGCTTACGTTCACTTTGAGTTTGATCGTCCATGCTAAGCACGGCAGTGGCCCTATCAATTACCACAGACATTAAAATAAGTGTCACTACTAAGCGAAGGCTTGCAAAGGAATGCGAGAGAGCGAAACAGACAGTCTGTCCATCAACTGTCATACCGTGACTCTTGTAGTTCATACCAATCCATCCTAGCTAAGGCTACGTCTGGCTTCTGTAAAAAAGAATAGCAATTCACATATGAACGTTCAAAAAATGATTACTTCGACTATCAATCCTTTTCCTAGCCACTGCCAGGTCAGTACGTATCCTAGCGATTGATGTAGCGGTCTGGCAGACAGCTTGTTTAGCTCATACCAGAGAGTCCATCCCAACCCAAGGCAGCAACCCACTGGACTACTCCCCCAACTTCCCGGTTTCATTACTCCGCTTAAAGACTGTTGGCGACAGAAGCTTTAGCTTTGCAGGTCCTAGACTGTGGAACTCGCTTCCAAAATTCTTACTCAACGGCAACTACTCCCCGGCTGCCGATTATGGCTCATCCTTTTCAGCGGTCTTGAGCTGCTACTTCCACGCTACTCACTACCTCAACTGCTCTCCTGAATCTGCTATTTCTCTTTGTTGCGTGAGACGAAGTCTGTTGGCTACCGAATGCGTACCGAAAGCCGCTTAGGCTGTGAGTGCGATATACAAAACTCTCCTGTGTAACACCCTCATAGCCTTCATGGCTTTGAGGAGTTACAGACGGAGATACGTAACATAGCATAACAACTTCCAGACTCCTAACAGAGACCTGATCTAGATCGATCTCCAAGACTAAGAAATCTTCTAGGCTTTACGATTCTACACCTACTCTTCTCTTTGTGATATGCATAGATTTGCTGTTGCCTGAACGTTTAGCTTGATAAATACGCCCTTAACCTCAGATCTTATGCAATGCATCCTTCATTAAGGTGGTTGTGAGGTTAGTCATTAAGCAGCCAGTTCTGGACGAATAGAACTTCAGCGATTTTAGCTCAGACTCCTTAATGTCATTCCTATCAAAGATACTGGAATGCATAGGTAAAAGACCAGTTAAAATTTTTTTTAAAACTTCAAACCTAGAGAGCTCCAGTCGTGTCTTATAGATGATCGCTCCACGGTGTTTGGTGTCAGCAATGTTGCAAGAGTAAAACGACTTTCTCGGGAATGATGCTTTGGGTAAAATCTCTGCTTCTTTTACTGGATCTCTCGGCAGCGTTTGAAAGCATTTTTATATCCCATACGGAAATATCAGAGTGTAGATGCCCACTGGCATTGGTAATCTAAGGTTCCATTAAAGTAAAGGCCATACCAAGGATGACTACATCGTACACGTATTTTCAAAATCACTACTCTCTCTCTCTCTTGTCGTTGCATTAGCTAAGGATAATTTAGGCGATCATTTCATGGAGGTGATTTGCAGCTTCTGTATACCTGTTCCTCCAGTCCTAGCTGCCATCCATGACTGAAAAATCTCAACTTCTTTGCATTATGCATAGCTGAAATTCGCGCTAGGATGGCTGCGTACTTTTTCCGACTGTTGGGCAAACCTGGTGTTTATCATGTATTTGAAAGCTCAACTTCTAACTGGAATCGGCCAGTATATCTCATGTTGCGTATGAACAAAATCTGGGTGTCTTGCTTTAAATTGAACTTTTCTTAGACCACCATATCAGCTCCGTAGCCAAGTTTCTTTATTGGCAGCTACCCGTATGTACAACGGGGAAAATGAGGGCCCACTAAGACGAGGATACGAAAGCCATACTGGGATATGCGTGTGTGCCGTCCCTATCTATACCACTGTAAATCTCTACTCTCAGGTCGTCTCGCCAGCCTAATAATATACTTGTATTTGATGATAAACTTCTCAGCTATACTTTCGGCTTACCAATCTAAAATTCCACCAATCTGGTTTCGCAATGTCTGCCCTTGGGTTTAACTTTGTTTTTTTGGATTAAGGAGCTCGAACTTAGCTAACCAGGTCACGGGTTAAATCGTGCGGCAGTGTGTAACTTATTGACCAGTGCAAGCAAGACGAATAACTGCAAGAGCACCGCCTCCCACAACTCCTGCAAATGAGGCTATTGAATTAGCTACCCATAAATTCTCTTTCCGGATAGTAAAGTTGAGATTTAGTTCCCTTACAATGCTATACAAGCAACCTATAAATTTTTTATTATTGTGATTATTCTTCCCAAAGCTTGAAACTTACTCGTGATTGAGATTACGACATCTCCTGACCGGACAGCATTAAAAAATAATAGTAATACTAATTCATATATTTGTATAGCACCCTCGAAGAACTTAATCACTTTCTGGGCACTTTACATATGCTGTAAAGAAAGCATGATCGAGTGGTTATTAATAGATCGCACAATATTAGCAAGGATGACGTGGTTAGAGGTGACATGCACAGGGGTCAGCATGCAAGTCACGGCTGCTTGGTCAGATAATCTTCGGTGAGTGTCCTCGCAGCCGTAAACATAGCACCAGACCAACCGATGTCTTACGTAATTCTTTCTGGTAGTGTGAATTGTCCGTTCAGTGCTAATGGGAGCCGACATACTGTGCATTTATCACTAACGAATTGATGTGCTTTCTTTCCCGCCCCTAAAACGTGCCCAACAAGAGAATTATATGTGCAGATACCTTGCACCTATGACTAAGCACACTGTGTACCCTCGCAAAGACGGCCCATGGTTCACCACAGATATTAAACTAGCCAGGTCAACTAAGTGCAAGCTCGAAAAAGCATACACAAGATCAGGACTGACTGTCCCTCGACAGGCATATGAAGACTACTGTTGGTCGTACCAATCGATCCTAGCAAACGCCAAGTCTGGCTTCTACAAAAACATCGTTGAATCACAGATGCACAATCCAAAAATGCTGATGTCGACGATCAACCATCTCCTCACCCGCTTCCAGATTAGCTTCCTTACCTGATGATCCTAATGATGATCTAGCCGATCGCTTCTCTCGATTCTTTGTGCAGAAGATAGACATGATCAGGGAATCCATCCCTGCGATGACAACCTCCCCACTAGAATGCTGTTCCTCGATTCCTGGCTGCACCTCAATGTCTGCATTTAAGCAGGTCACTAGTGATCTAGTCCTAAAGTTCGAATCTCAATCAAAGAAGACAACAAGTCCTCTGGACTTTATTTCCACTGTCCTGCTCCTACCTTGCGTTGATCTGCTGTTGCCATGCACAACTAACATCATTAATATGTCATTAGCCTCAGGTCATGTCCCAGCATCTTTCAAAAAAGCTGTAGTCAAGCCACTTCTCAAGAAAGCGACACTAGACAAAGAGAACTTAAGGAACTACCGCCCAGTCTCCCTTCTACCATTGCTATTAAATGCATGTATCTCCGTCTGTAACTCCGCAAAGTCATAAAGACCATGTGGGTGTTATACAGGAGAGTTTTTTATATCGCATTCACAGCCTAAGCGGCTTTCGGTACGCATTCGGTAGCCAACAGACTTCGTCTCACGCAACAAAGAGAAAGTGGGAAGCATAGCAGAGTCAGGAGAGCAGTTGAGGTAGTGAGTAGCATGGAAATAGAAGCTCAGAACTGCTGAAAAGGAGGAGCCATAGTCGGCAGTAGGAGAGTAGTTGTCGTTGCGTAAGAATTGTGGAAGCGATTTCCACAGTCTAGGACCTGCAGAGCTAAAGCTTCTGTCGCCAACGGTCTTTAAGCGGAGGAATGGAACAGCTAATTTATTGTCTACACAGGGCGCGAACAGGCTGAAACTGATGCAGCAGTTCAAAGACACTGGAACGGGTCGTGGCGGACCAGCTGAACTCATATATCGAAACTTCAAAACTGCTAGTAAGTAACTTGCTAGTAAGTTCCAGTCTGGCTTTAGAGCTAATCACTCCACAGAGTCAGCATTGCTTAGGGTGTACAACGACCTACTTAGGAATGCAGACATAGGTAGAGTTTTTCTGCTTGTTTCGCTCAATCTTTCGGCAGCTTTTGATACTATCGATCACAAAATTTGTCTAGAGCGCCTCTCATCGTGCCTGGGCATCACTGGCACTGTTCTGCAATGATTCAGGTCCTATCTCAGTGGGACTCCAGAGTATTGACGTGAATGGACGAAGATCATCCGAGGTACCTCTGAAATATGTGGTACCTCAGGGCTCCGTGCTAGGTCCGGTTCTTTTCACGGTTTATACTCTCCATCTTGCTGATGTGATTGCCAAGCAAAATCTAGGCTTTCACTTCTATGCGGATGACAATCAGTTGTACCTTTGCTTTGATCCCTCCCAGCCTTCGAGCACCTCGAATTCTCTCAACTCACTTGCAGCATGTATTGATGACATCCGCACATGGATGGCAGCCAATTTTCTAAAACTAAACGATGGTAAAACTAACTTACTAGTTATGGGCAAACCCAGTGTGATTCGGAAATTGGAAAGGCTGACGCTCAAAATTGGCTCCGCCAGCAAATCTTCCGTTGAATCAGCTCGAAATCTAGGTGTCATGATCCAAAGTGACCTCTCGTTAGACGACCACATCAGCTCCACAGTCAAATCTGCCTACTTCCAGCTAGATAGCATCTCTGAAATTCGGAGTCGCTTAGACAGGGATACCACATCTAAACTGATCCTTGCATTTTGACATCCGTCTCAACTTCTGTACCTCACTGCTTGCTGATCTACCGGCCTATGCAATCAGGCGCTTACAGCTGGTGCAAAACTCTACGGCTAGGCTTATCTGTCGTGAGCGTCACAGTTGCCACATCACACCACCTCTCGCCGACCTGCACTGGCTCCCAGTCAAGCAATGGATCGACTTTAAGGTTTTGTCGCTCACTTTTAGGTCTCATCATTTTTTAGCTCCAGCCTACCTATCAGATCTACTCCCCTACCAGGCTAAGTATTGCATCACTCGCTTTTTGACATCTAACTGTTTACCTATACCTCTTACAAATCTCAAATCCTTTAGAGACCGTGCCTTCAGTTCGTATATTCTCAAAGCCTGGAGCTCACGTCCGACTTGTGTCACAACATCCCCTGACTTAACCACATTTAAAAAGAAACTAAAACGCACCTATTTATCTCAGTATTTAGTGGATCCATGTGATTCGTCCATTACGTGCCTATGCGTGCTGACACTGTGCATGCTGCCACTAATCATTCTTGCATGCTAATCCCGTGCATGTCACTCCTTACCATGTTATGTTTTTTCATTGAGCATTGTACCACTAACTATTTTATCATGCTTCCTTTTCAGGAAACTAAAGTCCCTTGGGAGAGATTGAGTTCTCAGAGGGCACTATATCAAATGCATTATCATGATGTCGATAGAAAGCTGGTTAGGATCACGAGGTTAGTAAAATCATTCACGGCTCTTTTAGTCCATGAGGTATGGTGCTTTCTCTTCACGATCGCGGCTTTAGGTTCCAGTCTAGCAGTGGGTGAACCTTTACTGCCCACCACAAGCGGTGGAGATAGCCGTTAAATCTCTTCTGTCGCAATAAAAATGAGGCTGTTATATTTGCTAACTTCTATGCTGCAGGAAAAGGAAACCGGCATGGCATATCTGTCACAAGCCAGAATCTAAAGCATGTCAGAGCTGCAGAACATATAATAAAATATAAATGGTGGTTGAAAGATCTTTTGACCAAAACAGTCCATGGAGCCGTCAAGAATGCGGTGGTTAAGATACTCTTTGATAGCGATTTCGGAGACAGGATTTTCATTTATGATCTGCAAGACCGATGAAAGTTTTTCGAAGGAAGCAGTATCCGCAAGATTTTCGTATAGGCGTAGCTAGGCATTCAATAAATAAAAAATTACAGTGCAATACCAGCGTTCGTTTGACACGAACGCGGCGGCTGCTCAGCTAATGAAATTTAGACAATTTCGTCGTTGGAGATAGTCGGGGGTCATGTAGGAATTGGGGCGGCCCAGGTCGCTGAAACCTGTAGGGGGAAATGCCTGCCCCACCACTGCTTACTAGGATTGACAAAACGGCATTAAGTGATCTGAGTCCTGATCTAAATTTATAAAGGGAGAACGTATTCTCCTTTCCGCAGCTTCATCAAGATTTTGTCTCTTGAGCGGTAACCAGTTTCTTTTTCAATGGGTTCAATAAAATCTGTTTAGCAGCAAGCCTTTGCGATGTTGTTTTAGGCTTCCCAAATGAGCGTAGAAATCTTTTTAATGGGAATATAAATAAAAATGTAGACATTTTTTTATTGTTATTGCGCCATAAGAGAACTTAATCTCTACCCAGGCTTTTTATATAAACTGCAGGGCTCGAACCTATGACTTCGGCGGCCAAAGGAGAGCACCTTACCTGTGAGCCAAACCAGAGCTACTTCTGGGCGGCGCGTCTTCTGCGCTGACGTTCAGACATTTTAAAAATTACGATTATGATATTGAAGTTTTGAGGACAATTTTCCAGATGGAGTGGAGAGCTTGAATCCGGGCCTCACGCCTGCACGCAGTCTCCGGATTTAAGCTCTTTACAGACAGCTGGAAATGTAGCCCTTATTCTTACATTGACCCACAATACCTCACATGGTTTGGCTCCTGCATACCTGGCCAAACTGCTGCACCAGTTTCACCGTGGCCGTTGTTGAACATCTGTAGCCGTCCGCTGCTGTCAATTAAAAAATATATATAATTCAACATGAATGACGCGTGAATCCTGGACTTCAGTTAATTACTCCCCTGTCTTTCTAGGGTAAATCTCAATGAGATGCATGTGTAAATTAACGGGCATCTTGTCAGTCTGGAAGTCAGTGGATCGGATAGTTCTAGTGTCAGAAAAGTTTCGCTGAATAGTTTTATCAGCTCGATCAGAGCAAGTGTGTCCCATAAACGGATTCAATATAATAAAGATCTCATATTTTAATAAAAATGTGTTGAGACATAAGAGTTGGTACCGTGATTGATTCTGGGACTAAGCTTGACATATAATAGAGTGTGCCAGCTATTCTAGTACACGCTTGAGATGAACCATGGACACTCACAGCGTAGAGGCATTTATGGAGGTTCCTGAGGCAGACGACGTCGGCCTTGAAAACAATTATTATTGGCCGAATTACCTTGAATATATGTACGGTATAATAACTGCTTACTTCGTAGTTGAAGAATTCCTAGATGTTAGGAATCTGATCGTGCGTTCAAGAGATGACTATCGTCTGGTGACCGCGATGCGAAACCTTTTAAGCTGCATCCGGAAAGATCAGCTAAGTCCTAGATCATGTGAGGCTTGGTTGATCAAGGTTACTTCTAAGAAGTGTGATCTGCTTCAAAAGAAAGCACAGTATGTGCGTCATACCGTAGGGGAATCGGGGGCTCTGACAGACCGAATAAAAGTACCAGCTGGTATTGTCTGTCCTACGAAAAGAAATGCAGGTTAAATTCGTGGTTTCCTAGTATTCAAATACCTACTATCGACGTTTTGTGAAAGGGTTTGCTTCCATAGCTCCTACGTCAATAGACTTAGACGCGAAAGTGAAAGTGGTCGGCAGCAGCACGTTCCGCATTCAAACACCTGAAATAATGTTTAGCAATATCGCCTGTTCTCAAGTTTCCGGACCTTTCTGTTCCTTCCATCCAGGACTTTGACACTTGCAACTAATAGATTGGCTAGCTGAATGGTTGACGGTGTCAAGAAGAGTCAGAAAGAGTTGGTATTAATCGTAAAAAAGTGTGGGTAATTTCCATCTGTACCTGTTTAATGCTCGGTTACTCTTTCTGGTAATGGCTCGCTGGCCGTGGCTCAGTATGAAGTGAAAAAGTAGACTGGTGGCCATGACTGAGATACCCGACAAATCCACTGCCGTAAATCCCACCCTCGCTAAATGCTACTTATCATGCCGATACACTCATGAAGTCACTACTTATCTTAAAGGCGTCAGACACCAGTAAATTGATCATCTACCTGGACTTGCAGTCACTCACGGCCGGCAAATGCTCGCCGCGGCCTCAATGCTTCCAATCTGCCTCCTTCTAGCACAGAAAAGCCTCATAAATTCCGCCTGTTAAATAAATGTTAAATCCGCTCACTAATAAACAAGGATCTATCAACCAGCGGTCAGATTGTCCAGGAGAAGCTGTGCGAATTTTTCTGACCGGCTTATTGTGATGACCTGCTCTGAGGAAAACTTATCTGAGTACAACAAATCCCTAAGACCACAACTGCCGGGATCTCACTTGTTCAGTAGTGCGACAAGGTCGGCAGTAGGGTTTCTATCGTTATTCGTGAATCGCATAGCCATAAGATCTGTATTTTCGAATGGGCCATCGCTTTAATCAGTTGGCATCATATCCCGACCAAACAGCTGTCCTCTTATATTTGGGATCTGACGACCACCTTCTGGCTGTCTAACCTCATTTAAGGAAAGGTTTTCAGAGCTCTTCACCAAAATATTCACGTGTGACCCGCTGTTTTATATTTTTAGATACTTTGAAATTCACGTTGACAACAGTCAAAGCAGTCAGTTCCACTGATTTCTTTGCTGCACGATACAGTCTTTTGGCTACTGTTCGTGTACCGGAAGCCGCTTAGGCTGCGAGTATTCTAAAGAAAACTCTTCTGCTTAACACCCACTTAGTCATTGTGGCTTCGTGGAGTCACATAAGGAGATTAAATTAATCAAAATTACCTCAAACCACAAAATTGAAATTAACATTCATAAAAGCGATTGCTGCAATAAGTTTACTAATTATTTCCTTTTGAACGATCTGTGTAAGGCTTATAAGGCTGTTCAAAATTAAATTCAGGAATGTAATAAGGAGAGCCTCATCTAGTCAAAGGCTGGCGCTAGCGATACTTGCAGACTTTTTGAACTCGCGAAAATATCTTTCTCAACTTACAGAAATTTAAGATTCTCGTCCCTACAAGACGAAAAACCAAAAACCCCAATAAACTTAAAAACTTCTACAAAAAGAATAACATTACTTACTCTCTAAGCTCATGTGACAATTAATAATCTTCTGTCCTCAGAATATAAAGAAAGTAATACAATTAGTTCTATATAACACTTACGGTGCAATCAACAATTAGTACAAATCGGACAATGCGAAGTGGTGGAGAAGGCACCATTAGGAACAGAGTATGATTTAATTTTCTGAAAGGTCTTTCGGTCACGGCTGTAGCGATTTTCATTTTAGCGCGTTTAGATCTGTACGAATAGGAGCGAGCGTTATGGTCTCCCGATTATCCTGGGTTCTTCCGGGGAAGCTAAATTGCACAATATAGATAGTTGTGTGCAGCTATTGGAATCCTGCTAAAGATATATTACAGGTAGGTAAGCTAGACAGCAAGAAAAGAGGGATATTTGAAATATTCATAACTGCTATTAATTTCAAATATGATCACCTGGACAAAATCATTTTTGGAAAAGACTGCCATGAATCTGTGAAGACGCTACAGGTGATATGCTGACATGACCCATTAAATGGATTAGATAACAGTTTTTGAGTTAGCTTTAGTTTCTTGATCAATATTAAGTTAATTAAATATTCATTAGTTTTAAGAAAATGTGTTGTTAACTTTGCAAAAATTTCAGCTATACTTACTGCAAGAGAGTTTAAAGGATTTAAGTTTTTGGAAAACAAGGAATCGAGTCTCAGTTAAAACTTTGGGTAAAGACTTTTTTCTGGCCAGGTTAAAAATTGGCCAGACGAATGGCATGCATTGTGGAAAGTAGCAGACACAGCACATATCCCCTGGTTAACTGATATTCAATTTTATCAACTGAGAGTGTACCCTGGACATCTGGGTTCTGAAATCTCCCGCTCACAAGCAATGTGCACAATTTTTGTGCAGGCAACTTTAGTGACTCCAGATGGTGACACCACGAGCATCGAGAAATGTGCGATCAAGTGAATTAAATCACAGCTAAGAAACTAGCTTTAAAATTCTACATAAATCAGCTGACAGGATGAGGTCTTTATACACTTAATTTGGAGCTGACTGTCGAGCAATTAGCTCTAAAAAACTAGAACTTCATTTCTAGTGTTTTTTCGTATGAGAAGGTAGCTGGTCACTCGCTATTTATCCGCTGTCTTTTATGGGTATAGTAACAGAAGAACTAGGTGAAAATTGCAGTTTCTTTAGGGATAGTCAATTTTTTTATGGCAGGTCTGACATCAGCCACATTAAATGATATAGAGAAAAAATTCGGTTCTAGAGACATAGTGATTACGTTGGTCAGGCAGTGCAACTGCTAATCGAGGCCTCCTAGAAGGTGAGCAGTAGTGTGAGGGCCTAAAAGACATGGCTGTCTTCAGTAATTTAGAGACAAACTTCGAGATAGGATCAGAAGTGGTGACTGAAGCGTGGATGTTGCAGTTAAACATTGTAACAATGTTGACGAGCCACGTTTGCATGTCACCTTGTTGATCTAACGTCTTGCCTGTTCTACCATGCTCGTATAAATCTATACATCGTTCTGCTTGCTTACAGCAATAACAAAAATGCATGGTGAATCCTGGGAGTATTTATGAACACTGTTGAATACGGACATCAGTATTTGTGAATTGTGCATATTTATTCATCAAGTTCTAGTTTAGGCCATACTTGACAGCATCTTGGTGAGCCGTGATGGCGCACTAAGTAAGGCAGTTGCTTTTCACGACCTTGGTCCCGAGTCGTGGGTTTGAATCCTGCAGTGGACGATTCTTTATTGGCGCAGCAAGTGGTGGTTATAACCTTCAAGTCTCTTCTGCCGCTATACAAAAAGAGGCTTTTAAATTGGCTAGTATTTTTTCAGTATGGCTGACGAGTCAACTCGGCTCGCCTCCCGACATAAAGCTCGCTGATTTCGTTCATAGTCCGTTGCAAAATTCTTCCGAAAAAAAGTTCTTGCGAACATCGTATACGGAAACGATACAGCTACTTTATATAATCAAAAATATTCAAATAACTATTGAATGAATTGTCCATCCTTCGCTAAGTAATCCTTATATCTTACCATAAACCGCAAATAATAATTGAAATGGTTCTTGACGAGATTGATGTAACTCGTATACTTGGACCAAGATCTGACTGAAATTGACTACTCTTTCAACTGCAAGTTATTTCAAACCGAGAGAATTTTTCATTTCATACCCTTTAAAAGCTGGTGGCAGAGTAACCATTGAATCCTGCTCTTCCATCGATTGCCGTCCGTTTGAATGTCATCGGAGAAGCCTTTCGTATTTCTTGTGCAGGATCCCAAAAACTGCATGCAGGTTATTGTGACAGCAACCAATTAATCTCGAAGTATCTAGTCTTAGTTTACTTTGAAAATAAATTCAGATTTCATTTTTCAGATTTCATCTTTATGGTGAATTCCAAAAATAGTCGTTCTCTCAAATTAACATGAACCTAAAGGTTGATAGTATTCATTTTTCTTAAATAAGCATGTAGGCAGAGACCAATTTACAAAAAATTTTAATTTGCTAAATACGCCTCTTCTATCTCTGCCTCAGTAGCTCTCTATTACGCATTGAATCGATTTCAAAATCCTCAGTCTAGCTTGTAGATCGATTACTTCACTCGCTTGCACAAGAGTACCTATACGATCAGTTCCAACCTCTTGTTTGCTAGCACCTCACCCGCTCCTCGCCGTCTAGTCATCTCGCCTTCTCTCGAACGAAATTTAAATCTTTTGGTAAGAAATTCTTCAGCTGATAACATTGCTCCCTGCAGCTGTCCCTATTTGCACATTTTCTAACGTATTTAAGTGCCTCATTTTTGCTTTAGCATGCTGCATATGTGAGACTCGTTTGCTTTTGCATGTTTTATCAAATGTGTCAGCAAATCTTGATCGACATTGCTTGTTTCAAATGAACTGCAAAGGATTGGGTTGGAGATATTGTCATCATAGAGTTTTACTCAAATGAACTGCTGTAATTAACATCATTACCTCATATTTTAGAGGTGTTAAAAAGCACAAAACGACAAGATTGCTTTGAAGCACAGACATGCTTGCTAGAGTGCAAGATTCAATCAAACCTAATCTAGCGTAAGAAGCATGCAGAATAGAGGAAAATTTTTAGGAATCCGAAATGTGTGCACGAGATAGGAGAGAAGGTCCCTAGTCGCATTATATTGAATGTCGTAAGTCGTAATGAAGCTTAGCTGACTGTCAGAGCCAACGCTATCCTTGCTGGCCGAGCTTTTAATCCTGGTTTGGCAGGAAGCAGGCCAAAAGCCTTCTCCAAAGAGGCACGCGGCCTGAGCGGGAGCTTTCCGATAGCCGCAAGTTGGACGTTTCACCACTGTGCTCACGGGTAGTAATCGAATTGGTAGTGTGAGCCTTGGCTATTTCAGTGACGATGCAGGTCAGCTGTTCCACTGGTCGTGCTGCTCGTAACGCCAAATCTTTTACTTCAGCGATAAGTGCAGCGTTCGACTGCGATAACTGCATCGCCAGAGCAAGCTCACTCGCTCGTCGACGTTGCAGTCTGCATGTGAGTTTAATCAAGCGTCTACGCAACGTATCGTTGTCCTTTTCAGCTCTCGCCGTGTCTTTCTTGACAGAGCTTAGAGTGCGGCACCACTTTCTTTGCTGTCGATCGATGGCAGACTCGATCGACTGCAGCACTTCCAAGTGACGCTCATGCTGCAGCTTCAGCCGCTGCTCGAGCAAATCTATGGTGGTCTGCAGCCGTTTAATCTTTAGCGAGTTCGAATCCTCCTGCTCAGGATCCTCCTGCTTTTTCTTTTGAGACACTTCCGGTGTGCCAGGTGGTTTGATGAGAGCGGCCGAGAGGCTCATGCCTGAGCCTCCAGGTGTTACGAAGCCTGAGCCGAAACTGGCCTCCATCTCATAAAGCGAATTAACTTCATGGTAACCATCGTCCGCAGGAGACGATTCTATATTGCCGATGTGATGAATAGCGGCCGGTGTTTTTTCAGCAATGTCCCTCATCTCTGTGACCCTTGTAACCTGCAATAGCAAATATTTTTGCATCGTACTCCAACTGGGGGCGGCTGGGAAGGTGCCAACAGAGGTCAATTCTTATTTTTAAAGCATTGCAGTAATTATCCGATCTCCTTTTCTCCAGTGTTTGAGTCAACGGGTTGGCATCCTAATGACTGTAACCGTAATGTGATGCACAGCGTTTGATGTGTTAAAGCGCCTGGATATTGATTTGGTTCGTTTGTGGTGCAATAGAAATGGCACATAATTTTATTATTGTCGCTCAGGAGGTCTCATGGTTTTCCCAGGATATCGTAATTTTTCTATTTTTAGTGATAGGTTTTTGAAACTTTTAATAATAAAATAAATAATAAATTTCTTTCATCGTATTCGCTAAGCGGCAGCCGGCAGAGTTCCTGCAGGAGTGGAATTATTATTTATAAAACTTCGGATTACAATTATTATCGCCCGATCTCAGTTTCCTGCACAGCTTTCCCACTCTGATTGCAGTAGAAGCTTTAGCACTTTCTATGGACACTACGACGCCTCTTCAGACGCCGTCTGAACAGTAACCGGTGCTAGGAGAGTTTAATGCTTTGAGTTGAAAGGCAAAGCCACAGGTCCCCGAATCTACACTCACTACGGCTCATAAAATTAATTGAAATATAAACTGCATTCATGTGGAGCTTTTGCCAGGGCATCCCTTTCAAGTGGATTGCTAATTATATTGCTGGCCAAGCAGTCTAGCTTTATGCGCAGGTAATCTACGTGCAAGAACGAAGCTACGATCGCCACCGGATGGGGGGTCGGCGCATTCGGTGGGACTCCCTGTATGCTCCCACAGGAGGACTCCCGGCGGATGAAAACTCACCTCGAAAAACTCTTGGCTCTTCGTAGGGCGAACTCGCCATCCTTGCTGCCGCAACCGAAGCCTGATCCCGACATTTTCTCCTTCCACATCGTGCTCGTGCATGCTTCCATCATCGTCACCTACGTCCACGCTAGCAATGAGAGACTCGCTCGCCATTTCTGCCACACAGTCCAAATCAGCGCTTTGTTTCCGGAACCTCACTTGCAGCTGACTTGCAGACGCTCGCCGGACTCTCTGCGTAGACGCAGAGCTGCTTTGCAGTTGCAAACTCCGACGCCGGGTTTTGCAGCCAAAGCCATGGCGACGGCTCGGGGGATTCTTCAAGCGTCTGTGTAACTGAACGTTTCGAACGCTAGATGCTTGTATTTTGAGAGTTCGATTCGGCGCTTGCAGCTATCCCGCTCTCCGAAAACGCCCTTAATGTCTGCCTGGTTTAGCTTGTATGCGCCATGCAGTGCAGCTTCGCCTTAGCTCAGAATTTGAAACGATATCGCACGTTCAGCTTCTTTTGCCGTAATTTTAAGAGCGCCAGGCGCTAATGTTGCGTGGCCATTTTTAATTGAAGAAGCAGAAACAATGGGCGGGACCATTCCAGCGGTTTCCAGCATCCTATAAAATGTCTTTAAAGAATTGTTTCCATAAGTCGCTTCGAAACCAGATCCCTGTGTGTTCTTTAACTGCGTAATGTAATGCAATGAGTGGATGTGCTGAAGAACGAGGATTCAACTACAAAATACCAAGACAACTTCGGTCGCTTTTTGTGGCATAAAGAATGCAGTTACCACTCCATCTTTTGGCGACAGCTGCATTAAATAAAACTGCAGTACCAACTACTGCAAAGAGGTTTAGATCCCTAATTAAGTGGCAGTTTCGGCTCCTCTTTGGCCTCGCTGACAATGACAATGACAATGAGAAGGCATGCGATGGCTTTTGCTGCAATAATATATGCAAAACCAGGAACCTAAAATGGCTGAGATGGTGATTCGGAGAAATCCACGGTACTCTTTAATCTCTGCTAAGTGAGCAAAGACTAAATTTAAGTACTAGTTAAATGGCAATTAAAAAATTCGCTCATTTCAGTCAACATGTGTCCGATGACTCTGTACAAATCGAAAAGCGTTCCCCGCCCACTGAGATATAGACCTTTACTTGCTATGATAGCGAATCGCTGGCACAGGAATTTGATTGAAAGAATGGGACTTTACCGATAATCGCCAAGCTTTTGGCCAGCAAGCTACTCGGACTTGGAGTTGAAAGTCTGAATCCGAACTTCGGCTAACTCTCTCGCTTTCTGGGCCTGGGTAAGGCTGAAGCGAAAGCAACAGCCAAGAATTGGGTAAGAGGAGGGGAATAGTAAGGACCCAACCCATCCAACTGGAGTGGAGAAAAACACCTCTAGGATGCGATGGAGACTAGCTAGCTGACCGTCGTCGGCAGCTAGACAGTCAGTTCAGTGTAGTAGCGGATTGTGGGTGCGTCTTATTAAAGCCGGCCTCGCCGACTCACAGCATTGAGCACCGCGGATTCTGTCGCTTCTTTATAGTCTGCAAGGCACACCTGTGTGTGCTCATGAAGCTTTACGGACCCACGTCGGTATCAAAGACGTACCACCCAACTTGTATCGTGCTCATCTGCATAGAGCAGCAGGGTAGCATCCGGGCATGTCGCTTCTTCAACGCACCCTCCCTTCTGCGCCTATCGTTGTTTTTTGCTGCCCGACTACGTTGCCTGGCACCGTAAGCTTCGCGAAGCTTCGCTTCTTTACGATTATGGAGAGGACCACCTGTCTATGTCCCAAGCTCTATGTTTTTAAGGTACTACTCTTTCGTTTTTGTGACTTAAGGAACGTTTATCTCTAGCGCGGCATTATGTCCATAATAAGAATACATTTTATATAGCGCCCTCTGAGAACTCAATCTCATTCTAGGCACTTTACATTTGCTTGAACAGGAGGCACGATCGAATGGTTAATGGTAGCATGCTGAGTAAGCAACAAGAACTGCGTGACTTCTTCTGAGATTATGCCATTGACTATGCAACACAGTTAATGCGATGCCGTCATCTTCGGGTTGATCAATGTCGACCAACTTCAAGTGATTATAGCCACGGTACTGTTGCTGAATTGGCGTATCGTACAAGCAAAAGCATTGGACATGAGTTCCGATTCGCAGTAACTTAATCGCTAACTACCATCCGAAAGCCTGCTGGTGGATGTATGCTTCGAGGCGATGTCGGACGGACATTGGATGGTGTCTATCATAACCCTCAGACTGAAACGAAACTGAACTAAAGGCAGACAAGACTGGATAGCTGAGACATGTACTGAGCACGATAAAGACGACATCAAAACTGCTCGCGCAACCGTGCACGGACCTCTGCTTTTTTCTGTGCTGAATGTGTACTTATCAGGCTCGAGCTTGAGATCATTTCGGCGGACCTCTATTAAGATAGCACTGCAGCTGTATCTTTTTTGCTGATGCTTTTGCGGATCCTCTATGAAAGTTCAAGATCGGCGCATCGGCGTATTTTTAGCTATCGTAAGCAGTCCAGCCTCCGGCTGAGTTCGCGTCGGTCGCGACGATCCGTCCGATCGGGCGTCCGGAGCAGCTGCGGGCCGCCCGCATGGGGGGGGCGACGCGCAGGCTCGCGAAGACGCCACTCCAGCTTCGAGCCGGTCTCATAGGAGAGAGCATAATCGCGACTTCCTCCGGATCGCGCATCTCGTTCACTGGGTCGCAGCAACAGCCGCGTTGCAATTAGCTCGGCGAACTCGATCTCCGAGAGAACTTAAGTCAGACATAGCCCACTTTGTGCTCGGCGGAGGCGGAGGCGGCAGCACACCAAGCCCCGAGGGTCGATGCGTCTTCGAGTCATAATTATATCCATTCAAGGAACAGAGTACTTCTGTTGCCCTCTTTTAATGTAACCCACTTGCATGGAAAAGAGGCTAAGCCACTCGCCCCAACGACGACTGGAACAGGAACTGCGTCATAGACGGCTCTCAGGCTAAGGGTAAGTGGCGTGCTTCCTATTGCACAGCTTCGTCAGACGTATGCCTCAACCAGTCAAGCGGACCCTTCGACATCCCTTTGTTCGGCCGTCTTTCTTGGCGCGCCTGCTTCTGTTACGCCAAAAGTCGTCGCGGACCAGCGACGATTAAGGCTCTGGGCGTACGCTACACTTTGCGGGACCTTGAAGGTCACCCGACGGTAACCCTTCAGGTTAAAGGTCACTCAAGCTCTCAGTAAGCTTGCCCGGGGGCTAGCTTCGGACGCGTGAATGCCTGAGCATGGCGGTTGGGATTTTCTCGATAGTTCTGCGAGTGCGTGCTGAAAGCAGCTCGCCGCTATAGACGGTCGTGAACTCAAAAGTGTTGTGCGATAAATCGATTGGCTTGCACAGCAGTTCGGGCGAGCGCAATGCACCGATACCCGAACGCGCGCTTTTAAGGAAACCGCTGCCTACAGACTAAAGGCTAGTTTTAAAATCTGGCCCAGTCGTTCAGCCCAAGGTCTGCAACTGGAGCAGATGCGCAGCGACACGCCTACCGCTCGCGCGGCTACCGCGCGGGGGCCTGCGCTCGCTCCGCAGAAGCCGCGAACAGCGACAGGCGTGAATAAAAGAAACACTGAGACGCTTAGACCGAATCGGCCTGAAAAAGCGCGAACCGTCGGCTAAGAGAGCTCTCCACCTTCGACATAAAAAGGATCTGGCTGTCGTCGTGCCCATCAGCCCGCTCCCCCTCCCAAAGTTGCTCGCACAGGCTTAAATAAGACGCCGAGCGTCTTATTTCAGGAACGAGGCGCTCGCGAAATGGGAACGCCTTAGCTTGGGCCTAAGACCTCGGGTGCAGCCATTCAAGCCCACCCTTCGCCGAATATAGCCCCGCCTCCGACCTCAACCTCCGACCTTTCAGGCCCAGCGGCACCTTCCTAGCGGCTATCGGGCTTTCAGGAGATGGGGGAGGCTATTTGGCTTAGAGAGCGGTTTTACAGGCACGTTCGCTGCGCGCGCCTTCGGCGCGCAGATTCAAGATTTCAGATTGTACACAAAAAGCTACCATGTTTTCCTAGATGATCTCCCCCTTACGAGAACACAACAGACCTGGGTTGTCGCTACCATTCCAGGAAAGATGCTATCGGGCTTTCGCCTTGGTAAATAAAAATTATTGATCATATAGTATGAGCGCAGTGGCTGTAGAGGCTTTTTGAAATTTTGGATTCAAGAGGTTTCTCAAAAAAAGAAGGAATCGGTTTTTATAGATGGGAGTACATTTTATAGTAGGCAGCATGAAGTCTAGTACTATAGCTAGAGCGGCGGGCGTGCCCGTTAAGCGTTGGTTTCCAGAGTGACTGCGACTTTTTTCCCCAAAGGAAATCACAGTTTTAGTGTTTTCAAGCTGCGAATCTTTTTTTTAAACGGCGTTCTTTCGCCAGCCGAGCGTCGCGCCTTCGGTGAGCAGCTGCCTTCAGCTCTCCGAATCCAGCGCGACTCGATTTTAGACGGCCGCAAGAGGCGCACAGCAAAAGGCCAAACATTGGCGTAAACTGGTGGCTATGGTGGCCAGTTGAAATGATAGTAATAACGAGTTCTTAAAGTAGTTAACGAGCTTTTCTGAGAGGATTGTGGAGAAAGAATTTGACCTTGCACCAACCACCTCAAGGTCGAACTCTAGCCCTATACAAAAATCCAGCTATGCCCTTTGTATGAACACCATTCGTCAGATGGGACGGGCAATCGTGTGAGATACAATGGTCTAGGCAGTCGTGGGACTGGGCCAGTAATCCAAATGTGTCTGCTCTGATTATGGCTACCGTCTGAAGCAAATCCCTCTTAGACACGCACAGTATGAAGACATTAATTCGAAATCGCGTAAATTCTAAACGATTGCGCGGGAGCTTCCGGTTGGTTACAGGTACCTTTGCTCGGTGTGATAACTAAAATTGAAGTATAGACGGGTAATCAAGAGTCGGCGGACTAAGAGCTGTTCAGATAATTTTCGTTTCCAGCCTCTTAAAGTGCGCGGGCGCGACCGCTTCCCACCTTCCGCCTCTACCAACCTGGGGTTGGGCCCAGGGTGGTAGAGGCAGGCTCGCCTTAGCGGCCAAGGTAGGTCTCTTAGGGTGCCGTACCAAAGGAATTATATTTACAAATGTACACCTGTGTTAAACATTTCGCTCTATCGACGCACAGACTGCCTACTCGCTAGTACTAACAAAGGTCTTCGAACGCGAACCGCCGCGGCGTCGCGTTCGGCGTGCGAGCGAGCTGCGGCGCGACTCGCGAGCAGAAGGTCGTTCGAAGTCAGAGGAGCTGAGGAGCGAGCCGGTGCGAGCGCAGAGGACGGACGACTCGGCGGTCTCTCCGCTCCGATGGTCTCCGCTCCGTAGCGGCGCTAAAGGCCTGCGAGTAGCCGTCTGCTGCGCCCGCTACAGCGCTAGCCGCTGCGATCGTCGCAAGCAGCGACCCTGCGTTTGGCGCTGTCAAGCGCGCGCGCTCCACGTCAAAGGAGGTATACGAAAAAAGCACTCCGTCGACACGCTCTCTCCTGCGCGCCGGCGATCTCGCATTTAACCCTTACGGGCCCAGGCGGGCTTCGCTAGCGTTTGCGTTCGTAGCCGAGGCCGTAGCACTTTGCGCGCGACCGCGAGCGCGCGACTCCGTGGTTTTTGTAAGAGCGGAGCGCCGCGGGCCGATCTAGCCGGAAAGACGCGACTTCGTCACTCCGTTAGTCGTCGGCCCTTCTCAGCGGCGCGCGTGCGGCCGTTCGCCAGATCGACGGACTGAGCGCCATCTTGGCGCCGCCGCTTGTCGTCGGATGAATTGACGAAAAGCTTTCTTCGCGCGAATAGCCGCACACACTTTTAGAGGGTCCAACTGGTAGCATTAAAAAAAGGAACGAGAAAAATTTGGACGCACTAGGATTTCCGCTCGCTCGCTTGCGCGCGAACCTGGATCGAATTACTGAGACGCGCGACGAGCCGCGATGGCACACTAGGTAAGGCGGTTGCTTTCACAACCTCGGTCCCGAGGTCGTGGGTTCGATTCGTGCGGTGAGCGATCCTTTATCGCCACTGCAAGCGGTGGTGATAGCCGTAAATATATATATACAAAAAGAGTATACAAAAAGAGGCTGTTTAATCAGCTAGGATCAAGGGGAGCCGCCGCTGCAGCCGCCGCTGCCGCCTCGGTCGAGTCCTTGCCGCGCTCACTTAACCCTCGGTCGCCGCACAGTCTTCGGCCGTCAAACGTCCGCTACGCCTTCGCTCACCGACTCGCAGGCACCGCAAAGGCAACGCCGCTAAACTGCGAAAACGCAGCTGCTGCAAGTGCGCCGCTATTATTTGGGGCTTCGCCAGCGGGCTTCCGCGAGCAAAAGGTGCTGCTGCTGCTGCTTCTGAAGGCATTGGCATTGGCCCACGACGACTGGCTCCGAGTCGTACCTGTACCTTTCCTTCTGCGGATTAGGACTCTCGGTCGATCGGCGCTGGCGACGATCTGCGTATCTCTATGTTCCGCGCGGGCCCACGGGCGAGCCCGCTGCGCTGGCTCGCCGTTCCAACTGCCGTCCAATTTTGTCACTGGCAATCCTCGCTCGCTATGCAACCCGTCATTTGACGGCTGCTGATATTTCGCTATTCACTATCATAGCCTGAAGTTTCCACTAGCTCTACTTCCACGGCACAATAGGGAGGTGGCAGACATCTTGTGTTTTGCGTTTCGGCTAAGAGACTAGGACGTTCGCCACTTGAGCAGCAGCTGTATTGCCGCCACCAAACGTGACTTTGAGAGCTGGCGAAGGCTCTAGTTGCACTTTGAAGCACGTCTTTAGTAGGGCGTTAGCCGACTCATTGTAGCTTAGTGGAGCGACACCCTGCACAGGCATTGGCTAATAATCTTGTTAAAAACGCGTGGGCTAACGATTAATCTTCTTCAAGCGTGTTCATGAAAGGCTAGCGTCGCTTTGAAAGCGATGAGCCCAGATGAAATGCGGAGCATCTGTCCGCGTTCGGCCTATTGCCGAAGACCGAGACTTCATCAGCCAGCTCTCCACAATGGAATAAACGCACTGGCTGTAACTTAACCTTGCGCACTCCAACAAAATCCCGATGCAGCGGTCTGAAAGCACTTGAACGCATTTTAATTGCAAATTGAGCGTAATATGTAGAGGCTGAGCACGCAGGTTTCCCCGCTCGTTTGTGATAGATTTAAGGATTTTGCGTGTAGCAGTTGAAAATAAAAGAAAACCTAGATATTCTCGTTGCAAGACCCCTTCCGCTGTCAATGTAATCTTACTAAGCGTGACTGCATACAGGTTGGTTCGCCTCTTTCTCGATAACTAAGCCGTTCCTTCAAAACACGAAAAACGCGATCTCCATGATCTCCACACCGAGTTTCTTTGGGACTCACAAACTAGAAGAAAAATGGCAACTGTTTGGACCGCCCTCCGTATACTACCAGTGCCACATTCCACCACCGGTCGCCAAGCTGCACTGTCTACCCAGCGAGCAGCGCGTCGATTTCAAAGTTCTGTCAGTCACCTTTAGCTCTCTCGGTTATCTCACTTCTGCTGATCCGCTGAAACACTTATTTACGGGCTTCGGATCGCACCGCCGCCGGCTCTCGTCCCTCCGGCGATTCAGCTGAGCCACTAACCAATCTGCAAATCCTCGGAGACCGTGCCTTCAGATCGATCCTGCGCTATCCAACGCTCCCAACGGCTGGGACTCGCTGCCGATTAGCGCAATTACTAGACGATATTCAAATGAAACTAAGAACCAGTGCGTTTTCCTCCGTTAATTTGAATTTTTCTTCTCGCGCCGACGCTCGCTGAAATTTTGCTCTTGCCACTAATCGGCTGATGCGCTTAGTCTCTAATGAATATAATAAAGAGCCGAGAGGAGAAAGATTTATTCTCACGAGGCGTTCTGAAATTGTCTTAATATTATTACTGCTAATATCTTTTCTCTGCTTAGCTTCTTCATAAATGTCGTCGGGTAATTTCATGATATCAGTCGGGAGATAGTTTCAATTTTTTGGAAATATATGAATTAGCTGAAGGTGTACAATCTTCACAGGATCAGAGGGTGGTTACGGGCACAGCTAAACTATTTGAGTCTGTTTGCGAGCGCCTCGGATTTTTCGGGTTAAAATTGATGCTGTTGCGATGGACCGTAGCTAACTATTTCGGAGGCAAGGCGTAACCCTTAATTAGTGAGACATATTATGCACCAAGTGCTCTTTTGATTTCGGACGTTGAAATTTATCTGGAGTTACCTTCACGAAATGGAAACAAAGAAGTCGGTCAGAAAGAATGAGATACCCAGTTTCAATGAACATTCCTAAAACTGTCTTCTCACTTTGGGACCAGCGGGTGGTAAAACGTGAGAAGCTGCCACTGTGAAATGGTTGAATTTTTAAATAATTTTTCTCAGCCAATCGTCGGAATGCACGGACAGCGAGACTCAGGCAGCGATTTGAGATCGTGCCACGAGCAATCCGTCCGGGGCCGCATAAGTATCCCTGAACGTGCAATTCGCAAACCACTCGCAGTGACGCAGCGGCAAAACACTAGACATTTTCTAGACATGCATATTCGTATTCACACATTCATATTTATTCACGTATATATATATATATATATTATATTATGATAGATTGATAGATATAGTCATAGCGCAATGTAGCATCTCCGTCCATGCAAGGAAATGCCGCGACTAAATGGAGCAGTGC
This sequence comes from Cristatella mucedo, assembly GCA_009760855.2. Classification (NCBI taxonomy): domain Eukaryota; kingdom Metazoa; phylum Bryozoa; class Phylactolaemata; family Cristatellidae; genus Cristatella; species Cristatella mucedo. The sequence continues at coordinate 2,874,599 of WPIO01000010.1, read as the reverse complement.
CTGGAATTTCACTGTAGCACTTCATTCGCTACGGAAAACGGAGAATGACGCCCGTCTAGCTACCGTTGTTGGGGAACTGGCGGCTGAGCGGAGGCTGTGGCGTGAGCTTTTCTTTCACTTTTTCGGATCTAAAATACCTTTCAACATACATTTAAATAAATGAGCTTACCATATAATGATCCCTCCCTTCAATTAGCTTACCTTGAAATATTTCAAAGCTACGTTCATCAGTCGCGATCGATTTTTTCTAGCAAATATTTTTTTCTGTTCTGGCAGAGAGATTTAGCCCTCGCAGAGATAATGCAATTCCATGCGTTGCTTGGACCTTTTTTAGCCTCCGCCTATTTTACCGTTAAGTACTGCTGTATATAAAATTATGTCGTGGAAAGATATATGTATTTTAATTTTAATAAGGTAAATATATATAAATATAATACATATTTTTCTTTCTCCGACCACTCTCCTCTCTCTCTCTCACTCACTGTCTCCCTCGCTCTCTGTCTATTCCTTGATCGATAGGACTACATCCGTCGGTTTATATACACACATAAATAAATAAATATATATATATGTATATGTATATATATATATGTATATATATGTATATATATATATATATATATATATATATATACACACGAACAGCTCACTGCCTGTGGAATCGCTTCGCTGAATCATAGTAGTTTTGTCACGGAAGACAACGCTGCACCGTCTTGCTGCGTGACGGAGTTCTCGCTTTAATTAGTAGATATATATATATATATATATGTGTGTGTATCATTTCATATATACATATATGCAGTATGTGTATGCATATTCAGTATATATATATATATATATATATATGTGCGTGTATGTGTGTGTGTGTGCGTGCGTGCGTGGTTCAACCACTCTGGCGGCGACAGCGAGGAAGACGGCCCAGTGCAAATGAAACGACGTAAGTTTTGGAATCAAAGATACCAAAAATTGAAAGAACATCAAACATTTTTTCCTGCCGGTGGGAAACTCCACTGATGACGGTGCGTGCAGATCGCTTAGCGACGACCTCTTGAACCCATCGACTCTCGTGCTGTGCTGTCAACCCAAGGCCAGGGCTGATCAAAGTTCGCGATGCAGAGGCGGCGGTGGGGAAGTGAGGTTGCAGCGAGGAAGTGAGGTGATCGCGCTATTGTGCGAGCCGGAGTCGCGGATAAACGGAATACTTTTCGCCCGCCGCGAAGTGCACCGTCGCACTTGCTGGGCGAAATCGCGCCGAGCCGAAATCGCCGCATAGGCGGTGGTCTCGGTGGCGACGGCGGCGGCGACTCTTCAAATCCCAATTCCATCTCTTGCTACCGACGGACGCCGATCGTTACGGTCGACCTCGCCATTCCGCGACGACGCGACGGCTACAGCGGCCGTTCAATGACGCCGAGTGGAGCGGACGCGCGCGATGCCTCGGCGGCTAAGCCGCCGCTCACTGCCGCCAGACAGCTCTGCGCCGCCAGCTCGACCGCACTCGCCTCGGCCTCGCGCCGCCGGCCTCCGGACAGTGCTCCGGACCACGGCCGATGAGCGCAGCCAATGCTGCGACCATCGCGGCTCGTCAGGGCGGCGCACCTGCCGCCGCCAACCGTATAGCGGATCCCGGGAGCAAGCGGAGAGTAAGCGCAGCGGTGGCGGCTCCGGCTACGACTGCTGCGAGCGTCAGTCAACCCACGCCAGCGCCCGCCAGTGGCTTTTGCCGCGGTCGGACGCCTACGTAGTGCGGCGGCTGCCACGTCACTAGGCTCTCACGCGTCGTACGCGAACCGACGACGCGCTGCACCTGTCGCTTGCGGAGCGATGCAGACGAAAGCGTCTCTCGCCAATCCTGTGCGCTCGCTCGCTCGCTCGCGCGCTCGGTGCTGCTCGCGTGCGTCGCAGGCTGCCGTCCGAAAGCGGTCAAAGCGAGCGAGCGAGCGCTCGCGCGCGCTTGTTGCCGACGCGTTGGCACTGCCGCCATCGAACGTCCGGCATTTCTTCGGCGCGCGAGACGTTCAACCGGCGAGACCGAGCGCGGTGCCACCCGAGGCGAGATAATCGCATACACAAACACAGTACGCAAAGACCTCGCGCCGCAGAAATGTCATGCGCAGCGAAAACGCATGCCATTCGGTATCTTTGAAAGTACGGCGCACGCCGACGCGCGCGCGCGCCGACGCGCCAGGCGCTCAGGTGCCTACTAGCGTCGGCCGAAAGCGCGGCGAATAGCGAAGCCGCGATGAAAATATAGCCGACCGCCCCGTCGTTAAGCCGACTCCAACGAAGGCGCCGCGAGGTGGCGCATCGGCGGGTTCGCGCTCTCGACGCGAGGGGCGGGGCGGCGGGACTCTCGCTCTCGCCAGAAAGGCAGGTCAATTGCCACATTTCGAGTGATCGGCCGGCCGTAGGTCGACGCATGCGCGGTCCGCGGTGGACGTACGGCGGGCGGGCGGGCGTACTGATCGACCGGCTGCAGCTTCGTCGTCGTTTAACGAGGTTCTCCACCGACGCCGCTGCCTCGACCATTTGGCAGCGCGTCGTTCTATCTCGGCGACTGACTGCGACACGCCCGCTAAGCGGCTGAACGCTGCTGCCTCTGGTCGGCCATCTTCGCGCCTGCCTAGCGACGGCCGTTCGCGATTATTTCTAGTCGGTTCCGGTCAGAGCGTCGAATTTTGGGTGCCCGCAGACGGAGCTGTAATCGCTCGAAGCGCTCAGGCTGTCGGCGTGTCGAGCGGAATGCTGACGAAGCCGTGCGGTCGGAACTCCCCGTCAACAGGCAGCGTCTATCTGCTGCCGCCCTCGCGGCGCGTCATTCAGCAGGTTCGAGGCGTCTACGAGCGCATCGCCGTTCGCCTTTCCGAATGCTTCAAGCGCCGCTGCGAATCGTAGGTTGACTCGCGCACCAGTTCGCGCGTCGCGAGCGCTGCTCGCTTGGGGCAGCCGGGGGTCGGCGAGCGCCTGGCGAGGCGCTTCCGCTAGCGTCGGCCTAAAGAGCCGTTCTACGACTCTGGCTCCAGACGAGCTCTGGCTCCAGACATTCGAGCGTCCGGAGTTGCGTTAACTGGCGCGGTGCTCATACATAGCTCTGCTCCTGAGCGCGCGCTCGGGCCCGGGTCGTCAAGGGCCAGCTTTCTAGGAGAAAAACAGCGGCGGAGCGAGTAGGGGTGGGGTGCGGGCGGGCGGGCGGGCATTTGAGCCTCCTCACCCACAGCGAGGCACCGACCTGCAACGCCTTTTATTCACGTCGACGCCCGCGACCGTCACCAACGACGAAATTACGTCCTAACTAACTCCACTTGATGAGCAACCGCTGAGTTCGTGTCGAATAAACGCTACTATTTTGCACCATAACTTATCAATAGTTGCGGCACAAATTATTTGCGATTTTAATTAGTATTCATTGTATTTGCGTTTTAATATGGTTTATTACACCAGTAACACATTTTTACAAAAGTCGTGTTACTGAAATAAAATCAGTCATTCCACACCTATTTAGGACAGCATTTGGTGGGTCCCTTTGATTCGTCCTTAATGTGCTTATGCGTGCTGACACTGTGCATGCTGCCACTAACCACATTTGCATGCTGACCCTGTGCATGTCACCCCTAACCATGTTGTTAATTTTGTTTGTTTATCAAGCATGATATTACTCACCATTCAATTGCATTTCCCTTTGCAGCAAATGTAAAACGCCTAGAGAGAGATTGAGTTCCCTGAGGGCGCTTAATCAAGTGCATTATTATTATTATATAACCCTAAACCTTTTCTATTAGCTATTGTGTTTTGAAGATATTTCACCTAGTTCATTTTCTATTTTTCGCCGTGTAGATTTATCCAGTAGGACTGAAAAAACATCCGAAATAAGCCTAGACTGATGTAATATTGCATCCCATTGCATAATAGCGTCAAGTACAGTATCATGTATGTATCACAGTATCGGTATCACGGTATCATTCATTTAACAGTAGCTTAAACTGTCTCGAACAAATTCTGAATAATTTTAAGTGAACCTCTCCGACTTGGTTTAACAAAGCCAGCTTACTGCAGCAGCAGCCTGGAAATAGGATTGCACTGCATCAAAAAATGATGCAATCAGCTCGGGATGATTTATAATAATAATAATAATAATCATAATAATACATTTGATATAGCACCCTCAAAGAACTCTATCTCTTTCTAGGCACTTTCCTTCTGCTTCAAAGGAAGCGCGATCGAATGGTCAGTGGTAGCATGTTCAATAGCAACGAGAATAACATGGTTAGGGGTGACATGCACAGGGTCGGCATGCAAGCATGATTAATGACGGCATGCACAGTGTCAGCGCTAATGAGCACATAAAGGACAAATCACGGGGACCCACAAAATGCTGTCACAAATATATGCGTTTTGTAGCTACTTTTTTAATGTGGCGAAGTTGGAAGACGTCGTGACGCAAGTCGTGAGTGATTTCCAGGCTGTGAGAGCATACAAACTAAAGGCATGGTCTCGAGATGATTTGAGCTTCGAACGAGGTATTGGTAAGCGATCGGATTCCGAAAAGTACGATGGGTACAATGCTAAGCCTGGTGGGGGAGTAGATCTCATAAGTAGGTTGGAGCCAAAGAATGAAGGGACCTAAACGTGAGTGACAAAACCTTGAAGTCGATGCATTGCTTGACTGGGAGCCTGTGCAGGTCGGCGAGAAGTGGTGAGATGTGGCAACTGCGACGCTCACGACAGACAAGCCTAGCTTCAGAGTTGTACACCAGCTGCAAGCGCCTGATTGCACTGGCCGGTGGGCCAGCTAGCAGTGAGTTACAGAAGTCAAAACGGTTGTCACAAATGCATGAACCAACTTAGATGTGATACCCCTATCTAAACAAGCCCGAATTTAAGCAATGTTATGTAGCTGAAAGTAGGCAGACTTGATTGAGGAGCTGACGTGGTGGTCTAATGAAAAGTCATTTTGAAACAGGACACCTAGATTCGCATGTGGATGACGGTGGAGTCGGGCGCGCTCGCGGGCGTTCCTCTTCCCAGCCCTCTGTTCCGCACGCGCGCGCGCTTGGAGCAGCCGTCTGTTGCTCAGCCCGCGGTGGCGGCCGCGCGGCGACGGAGTCGGGTTATAACGACCCGGAAATGTCGTTGCCAGCTGGCGCTGGCCCGCACCGGCGGCTGCCGTGCCGGGCCCGGGAACGAGCGGGAGGATATCGGGTGGCGAGCACTCGGCGCGCGCCTGCGCGGCCCGGTCGATCCTGTCACGCGCCCTGGGCCGCCGCCGCCGCCGCTGGCGGCGGGCGGGCAGCAGCCTATCGACCGGCGGCAAGCTGCCGGGCAGCGGCGGCGGGGGTCAGCCGCGCACGAGTACGCGCGCCGCCGCGGGGCGGAGGCGGCGCGGTCAGCCAGCGGCGACGCCGGGGTCAGCGGCGACGGCCGCGAGCCAATCAGTGCCCGCTGGTAGCCTTTGAACCGCGCGGCCCGATTAGCCGGCCGCCGCGATTTACAAACACGGGGATTCGCGGGCCTCGAATAAAGTGGCGTCGTGCCGCTGCGAGCTGTGCGCGCCGCCGCCCGCCGCTCTACAGGTGCACGCACTCCTCTCGCCGCTTCGTTAGTGAAAGCACCGGCTCGCTCCTGGAGTCGCCTGACAATAGGCGTCTGTTTCCCGCGGCGGGAAGACAGTGGACGGCTCAAGAAGGCGGCGGAGTTGCGAGCCGCTCTAGGTTTCCGGTGTGCCTGCCCACATGCTGGCCAGATAGCGGGCGGCGGCGGCAGCAGCAGCAACAGCAGCAGCAGCGGCGGCGGCCGTGAGTATGGTCTGCGCTGGTCACGGGGCAGCAGCGCGCTGCAAGAGCCGCCATGAACATTAAGTCGGCCCGCTCGCCGCCGCCGCCGCCGACCGACCGCGGCGACCGTATCTCCTCATCCTCCTCCTACTCCGACGACGACGACCGCGGCGACGGTCGCGACGCCGCAGCCGCGGGCAGCCGGGGATGCTTCGCTTCCGCCGCGGCTGTGGCGAGGCGCGCCCGCGGCGCCGCGCAGTCGGCGCTAGCCGTCGCCGCCGTGCTGCTCGCCGCATCGGCGTGGATGCGAGCGCAGAGGCTGAGCGCCGACTTCTACGTCCTGAAAAGCGACGTTCGGCTCGCGCTGGACGCCTACGGACCGTCGTTGGCCGACCCGACGGCTGCGGACGGCCCGACGATAACTGCGGTGAGGCGCAGCGACTGCGGCCCGCAGGCAGCCGGCGCAGCAGCAGCGCGCAGCCAGCTCCGCAAGCCGCGCGCGCGTCACCTCTTCTTCCTCCTCCTCCGCCGCCGCACCACAGCTGCAATGGCGCGCGCGAGCGAGAGCGGGGCTCGTGCATCAGCTTTTGTCGAGGCGAGCGGGCTCCCATCGAGCCGGCGGCCGTGGCCTAAGTGGTGCCGAGCGTGAATAGTCGGCTCGAGCACCTGCCTCGCGAAAAGGCGCTGTTTTTCTGCTCGGATCGCATTCTTTTGCCTCTTTTAGCGCGCCAAAGAAGCGTCAATGCCGCTCCGCGACCGGCGTCGAGTTTGCTTTGGGAATGCAGCGTCGCTGGCCACCTACCGGGGCGGCGGCGCGCGCGAGCTCACCAGCCGCCGCCACCGCGGCGTGCCGGCTTCGCTTCGCTTAGGCGCGCCTGCGCGCGTAAGCGCTCGCTTCGGCCGCCCTCGGCCGCCAAGCGGTCGCGTCCACCTGCGTAGGTGCGCGCATCGAGTTCGCGGCCCGCGGCGGCGAGCGGAGTCGATGCGATGTGACCGCGAACTGGAGCGCCGCGCTCGGCGCTCGGGCTCGCGCGAAGCTCGGCTCGGATGCCTCTCGCCCAGCGCGGCGGCGAGCTACAGCGTAAGCGTCGGAGCTCGCTTGCTCGGCGCCCGCGGTGAGCGAGCTCCGACGGACTCACGGCGAGCGCTGGAGCCCACCCACCCACTCCGCGCCAGAGGCCGCAGCAGCGTGCCGCGAGGCGGCAGCGAGCGATGCAGACGTTTCTCTCACATTGCGTTGCAGCGCCTCCGCCAGATGATTCAGTCACGCGAACGGCGTCAGCTGGATAAGTGCTCTTGCCCGCAAGGTACGACCTCGAAGTATCTCAGCCGATGCGATGCGCCTTAGCTTCGCTCCTCCTCAATCGAGTAAACGAAGCAGTCGACTCGCGTCTTCGAGATAAGGGGCCCCGGGAAAAGGGCGGGCAGACAGTCGCCGCCGGTGTCGGCAGCTGCGTACGGCTCGCTGCTTGTGCACTGCACTCGCTGCTCGGTTCTCTTTTCGCGCTCCCGACTGGACCGCCGAGACCGCCGACGGCACCGCCGCTAGCTTAGGCGACCGCTGGCGGGTCGCGACCGCAGCGAATCGGCTCGCTGTTATAACTTCCCTCCCCCCCCCCCAATGAGAGGTGGGTGAATCGAGTCGTCGGCTGCGGTCCCTCCCGCCCCCCCCCCCCCGCAGTGTGGCAGCCACTCGAAAAATCGTTCAGCAGTGTTTGATACTACTGATCGCCGAGTCCTTCGTGAGTGCCTATCATCTTGCCTTGGCATCACCGGCACTGTTAGCCAATAAGGAGTTCGAGACTCGGTGAGGTGCTCTCTGAGTTGCCCGCTAGGACTGTAGCTGCTTCGCAGCAATCAGACCTCCGGCAAACGACAAACGGCCAGACGCCTAGGTCGGACGAAAATGCGATGCCGACCATCGACATCGTCTGCTGCCGGCGCTGCTTCTGCCGCTGCGACTTTGCAGCCGTCGGTGGAGACGTGCTGCCGTGGAAACTGACTCGCCTGCACCGATCCCGGCTGTTTCATGCTGCAGGGCAGAGCCAAGCCGCGGCGGGGGGGGGGGGGGGGGTAGGCAGTGGCCAGCTTCACTCACTAATTAGGGATACACTAGCCAGTCGTGCAACAGAAAATGGTAAACCGATACCCCTGGACCTCCGGTCTCCGTCGACCTCGGTCTCGAGTTGGGCTGGCGTGGTCGCCCCCCCCCCAAAAGACCCGAATTCTGCTTAGAAGGCCCTCCGAGAGGCTCGCTGCCCTCGAAAGCTGCACCTCTGGTGCACGGCGGCTGTCGCCGAGAGGAGGGTGAGCTGTGGTAAACCTCTGCCAACGCTCGGTGGCAGCCTGTCAGGCAGCTGCCTCTCGGCTGCCGAGTCTTTTTCGAGGCTAATAAGCGATAGCAGCAGCACAATGCTGTCTGTCTCTGCTCAGTGACACTGAGTCAGCACGATAAAGCCTGAAATTAGCCTCTGCAAGATGAGGAGTAGGGCTGTTTAGTTATGCACGAGTCTGACCCAGGAGGGAACTCTGCAAAGTGGGCAGTCCTTGGCTTTATATATAAAAAAAATTCAGGCGTTTTGCAGCTTGGGCTTGACCACTTGGTCGACGGTTTGTTACGCTGGAGCAGGAGTGTCAGCCCAGAGCCTTTTCGTGGAGGGGGGGCTAGCAAGACAGAGCCTGTGTGAGAGAGAGCCCGTGGGAGGATAGCTATCTGGCCACTTGCAGCAGGGTATTGTTTTGCAATTCTCGAAAGCCCCTCGAGGACCCCCCCCCCCCCAGCCGGTCGGTGGTGGCACAACTCTTGAGGATTTAGGGCGTGGTAGCTGGTGATGCCGGACACGATCTGAGATGCTGTCACCGAAATGCAGCATTGCGTCGGTGCTTAGTGCTACTCGGACCCGGGCTCCCGATTGGCTAGTTACTTGGGCTTGCTGCTGGTCGCCGTCGTTTGCTCCTGAATCCGAGACCACTCCGTGTGGTGAATGAGGTGAGAGAGGAGTGCAGAGCAGATATCGTGGGATGGCGTCAGATCACAGCCAGCCATCGAACGGTCCGGTCCGTTTAGCCGAGTACGAAAGGACCTCACACTCGGGCAAAAGCTGATAGCCTCACACTCGGGACGAGAGAGAGAGAGAGTGAGTGAGCAGGTGAAAGAGTGAGAGAGAGAGAGCAGTGGCAAGGCACTCGCTGGCTGACTGGCTCGCCGACTGCTACCCAGCTCCGTGGTGCAGTCGAGAAAGTAGGACCCGTCGAAGCCCAGCTGACTCCGAGAGGAAGTCGAAGCCCAGCTGACTCCGACGTATGCACGCCTGGTCCTATCGTTTCACTTGTGCGTGTCATTGATTTTAAGCCGACTATCTCAAAAAAAGGACGATCGACAACTGGGCTTCACTCCACGTGTCTCCCTCCCTATTCGGACCGGGCCATGTCTGCCAGCAGCACTCTTCTCTTTTGGGGGGCGAAAAAGTGATCGATCATCTGACAGCAATTTTCGCGAGGCAGCTCTGCCGGCCTCGGCCTTGGCTCTCATCTTCCACCAACCAGCTGATTATATTGGGTGAGCACACAGGTGGGCACCTACGGTGTGTCTGTAGCAGAGCAGCTTCGTCGGGCGACCATGACCAGTAATGAACAGTCTTTTCCATGCTGTCGCCGGCTGTCCCCTTGCCGTCCTCCGGGTGACGGTTAAGGAGGAATCGCCACACTGCGGATCGCTGGGGACAGCAGCGTGGATAGCAATGGCAGCCTGGGCAGCCATTGCTGCGATGATGACCGCAATACCAATAATGATGACGAGACATTTGTATAGCGCCCTCGGAGAACTAAATCTCTCTCTGTCTGTCTCTCTCTGTCTCTGTCTGTCTCTGTCTGCCTCTGTCTCTGTCTCTCTGTCTGTCTCTCTCTCTCTCTGTGTCACTGTCTGTCTGTCTGTCTGTCTGTCTGTCTGTCTGTCTGTCTGTCTGTCTGTCTCTCTCTCTCTCTCTCTCTCTCTCTCTCTCTCTCTCTCTCTCTCTCTCTCTCTCTCTCTCTCTCTCTCTCTCTCTCTCTCTCTCTCTCTCTCTCTGGCGACGGCAGCCTGGCAAGCAGCTGCTCACTGACCGGCCGGACAGCTGAGCTCCAGCATCATCTCCAAACGGCCTGACAGGCTCCGGAGCCTACGTGAGCAGCTGCTGGCAATCCTTACTTTTACAGTTACTAGCACAGATGACTAGGTAGGCCGGCAATGCCCATAGACCTGTTGCGACTGTCACGGCCCACTGCTACTGTTGCTGCTGCTGCTGCTGGCCACACAGCTGTTAGTCTCGACTCCCACAGCTGCTGCTCCGCCGTTGTCGGCGTAGACCCGCTGGCTGGTGCCGGCTTGTGCGTCACCGGATGGCTGTACAACTTAGGTGCAGCACCAGCCATCACGTCAGTCAATCTTTGTTGCCCACTCTGTCCAAGCAGTCCGAGCCACTTCCGTCCTGGCTTGCATGTCGGCAGCCCCGCCGAACTAGATCTTGCCAGCTACTAGCGCCAGGCTCTTGTCCGGCTTCTTTTGCCCGCCCAGCACTGCTCTGCTGTCACTTCCACAGCTTCCCTGTCAATGGCCATGCCCTCTCTTGTCTCATAGCCACAGCAGGAAGCCTGCCCATGCAGACCGTTGGCATTGACTTGCCATCAAAACTATGGGTCGGGAGCGAGTGCCTGTGTGCCTGCTGCACTTGCTATCTGTCTGGCCGATTAGAAAGAATGCCGATTCTTGGCACAACAGCAGTGGGTCTCTCAAGGATGTTTGTGGCTCAATAGTTGGCAGCAAAGCACAGTTTGAAGCATAATGCCAGACCTTGCTATGCGCGTGCGTGTGTGTGTGTGTGTGTGTGTGTGTGTGTGTGTGTGTGTGTGTGTGCCCGCACACACTACATAATGTGTTTTGCTACAGCTACCATGCCTTCATTAGCATGACCATGCCTGGCATGTAGGGAAGAGTGTGCTGGTGCTGATAATTTCAAGAACAAAGAGTCAAAGCTGTATAAAGTACTGATAGTTATTGTTCTGCTAGAGCATCCCAGCACATCCTGAGAAGCAGTTACCGATCGGGAGTTTTTTGGATGTAGCTGGGCGATCGTGTCGTGCAGTGTATGAGGCACGGTTATTAACCTGAAGACCTTCTGCCACATTCAGCTCCCTCCATTCATTTTGGAGTTATTGCTGAACCCATGCTTGGCCATTGCTTGCTATTATTATTATTGCTCACGTATTCAACCACAAGCCCTCAGATATGCTGGGTTCAGCCTGCTGCCTACATGGCTCTACCTGGCATTTCGGCTTGTGTTCAAGATTCTACACTTTGATTGACAACCACCCTGATCCAGTACAGTGCCAGTATCGATGCAGCAGAGACCGATCATAACCCATAATCTATTTGAAATGATAGAAGTTTGAGGATTGCTTACCAGTCGAAGCCGTTCTTAGAAATTCACCAGTTGCAAGGATCTCAGGATCATCAACAACTCAAAAAGAAGCAACTCCACGCGAATATTTCTGCCCGTACTATTTACTTGGTGCTTGTGTACCTGTGCACAAGGCCGTTTTAATCCATCGCTAGCCAGTGCATGATGTCTCTCAAGAGGTGTGGCCAAGATGAAACCAAGGAGCTCGGACTTTGAATTTTCCAATCATAACAATGTAGAAGGGCCTGCTAGGTGGCTGCTGCTAGAACAAAACTCTCTGGGCTGGTCCAATGTGTTGCCAGGACCGTTGGCTTCCCCGTCCCCACAGCTGCAGTATATTTCCCTCACTGCTCGTAGCAAAAAACCACTGTGTCTCACCAAACTATGCCATAACACATTTATTTTCCGGTCACACGAATCGCTGTGTGATCTTTTTGTTCACGTTCTTCCTGATCATGCCTTGGGACTAATGCATGTGATTGCATCACATTTTAGATTAAGGGATAGGAAATATAAACCCCTCGTGGCAACAAAGTTCTGAGGAATCTGCTTTTAACGAGAACGGGGTTCAAATTATGTCAGCAACATCCGAATTAAAATGTATCTGAGAGAAGTGACTAGTTCATGCAAGAATAATTTGAAATATTTTTCCAAGCACCCTTGATAGCACGGTAGCTACGGAGGTCCTAGCCTTGTTTTAAACCCTGTAAAAGGAAACTATGTTATACCTATCTAAAAACACTTGCATCAGTTTTGAGTTGTTTTCTGTCATGTTCAGCCGTTTATCTATGTGCTCTATCCGAATAACAATTTACTATGCACAATCAGTCAGATCTGCATTCCATTTGCAATCTCTGCACGTTCGTGTTGTGCAATGCCTCCATCTTTGAGTCGGTGAGCTATGCACTGACTGTGCGACCAGTGGGTCTGCTCTTGGCTATTTGGTCTGCTCAGAAGTGTTTTATCTCGCTTGCTGTCAGCTGAGAGCCGGGCGTTGTGACTTTTCTCTCTAATGATTGCCAGATCAAAGCCTCATTGTTACTTGCAATGCACTGTCGTTCTAGGTCCTCCTGGCGAAAAGGGAGAAATCGGACCAATTGGGCCGAGGGTGAGCTGAAGCTATTTTTGCACGACAAGCGCTGCTGCGTTTGTTGTGAATGCAATGCAGCTGGATGTCTTGCACATGATTAATTGCTAGTATCCCAAAAGATATCTTTGACAGTAGCAGCTGTCTGACTGAGGAGTCACGTGTGCAAAAGTAATGAGCACAGCTCACCCGGGTCGCTTCAGCAGAACCTCAATGGTGAATACTGCTTTTCGCAGGAAGGAGATACCCCTTCACCGCCAGGTGGCTAGATCTGTCTCATCCCACTGCCTGGCCTTTGTATGCTTAGGGGGGAGGCAGAATAGAATTTTGACGGTGTAAAAACGCCATGTACTTGGTGTCGCTACGATAATTCGATATCTGATAGATTTTATACAAAACACGGGCATTTTGAACCCGTGAAATCCAGGTGAATTTGACCATTTGTCAAATTGAATTGTCAACTGTTGATCTATCGAGTTCTCGATGATCAATGAGTTATCATCGATACGTAACCAGATTGCCAATTTTCTGGCAGTGCAGAGGCAGTGATATTGCACTGTAATAGTCTGTTTTCTTGAGCAATGCATAGTCCGATGTATTCGTGCCCCAGCCAACACACCCCCAAAAAGGCAGTAACTATTATGAAGTTACCACTGCTGCCGGGTAAGTTAAGCAACTTGCACAACTTCTGAAATAAGTGTTCGATTACCCTGCTACATTCTGCCTTCCAAATTTCTTTTTATGAAGGTGCTCTATCCTGACATCTTCTTAGATCAAGGGTTAAGGTGCTTCTCCTCCCCCCCCCCGACCGAGGTAAAGGTGAATGTATTGGATGGCCTAGGCCGTGGGCTTGAGCCTCATAACATATGTGAAGTGCCTGAATAGAGATTAAGTTTTCTTAGGACGTTATAAAAATAAATTATATGTTTTTTGTAACTCATATGCTGATTTGCATGTGCATACACTCAGACATACCGTGCAAGTGCCCACATGTACGCACAAGCGTATGCTTTTGCATGCAATCAGTCTCTGCTATTCTGTCTGCATCTTCCTTCTCAGTCCGTCTGTTCTCTCTCTCTCTCTCTCTCTCTCTCTCTCTCTCTCTCTCTCTCTCTCTCTCTCTCTCTCTCTCTCTCTCTCTCTCTCTCTCTCTCTCTCTCTATCTATCTCTCTCTCTCTCTATCTATCTATCTATACCTCTCTGTGTGTGTCTCTCTCATCTGCTGACTTTCTCTCCACGGGCATTGCTTGTGGGAACACCATAGTTGCATTGAAAATGCTTTTCATTGCATTGAATATTAAATCATTTTGACCATTAAAGCCCAATCCTGTCCGTATGAAGTGAGACGTGGGGGAGAGAGAGAGTGCGAGTGAAAGAGAGAGAGAGAGAGTGAGAGAGAGAGAGAGAGAGAGAGAGAGAGAGAGAGAGAGAGGGTGAGAGAGATAGAAAGATAGAGACCGGGAGAGAGAAAGACGGTGCCCCGGCACTCAGTTGCTCGTACCTGGTAGCTGCACTCTGATCAGATGGGGAATCAGGTGACTCAAGATGTTTGGGTCAGTGAGAGCAATTAGGTAGCCTCCACTGCCTGTGGAGCAGATAGCAGGCCGACCAACTACTTACCACTGCCCCTGCGGCAGCTGTAGGGCACTGGCAGCAGCTGCTCGTATCGTGAGCCACAGCCTGACTGGAGTTGAGAATGGATTGAGCAGCCAGAGCTGCTGAACTAGTCAAGTTGGATCAACTACCAGTGCCAATGTACTGCCTACAGGCTTCAATGGCTTGATTGCATTACCTGCAATGTAATACAGAGCTGAATGTGGACAGCAGCCACCAGAGTGACTAGAGCGCTAAGCGAGCACTAGGACCAGATGCAGCTGTATACAAAGCCGAGCCCAGTGTTCTCAGTAGAGTGTTGTCATGAATGGATCGCCAAGCCTGTCACCGTCTGACGATCGACAGCAGCGCTGCCGTGGCTTCTTAGTGGGCATCATCGTCAGCATCGGCAGGTCTGCTAGGCCACCAAGGTCACCGAAACCAAATAGGTTGCATGTAAGGAATGTAACTTGCTTCTCACGCGATGCTCGCCGATGAGCGCGAGCGAAGCGACGTTGTCATCGGCTGCAAAGGACACGAAGCTCAGCGTTCGTGAGGCTCGAGCATTCGAGCTCAGAAGAGAGAGAGAGAGAGAGAGAGAGAGAGAGAGAGAGAGAGAGAGAGAGAGAGAGAGAGAGAGGGAGCACAAGGGCAGCAGCAGCGACTGTGCTAGCAGCAGCAGCAGCGGTGCGCGACTGCAGGCGTCCCGAGCTGGCAGCCTCTTACGTGACATCGGCGCTTCATCACAAGTAAAGCACCGTCGCCGTGCAAGACGGTAACTCCGTGCGAGCCAGCTGCCACTGCCCCAGCATACGGCCGATGATACTCATAGCTGGGAGGGAGCCAGACTTCTTAGCACGAAGGCATAATGAGAAGCCATTCCAATGTCTGCCGACTAGGCCACAGCCAACGAAGTAGCGGTGGCGAAGGCAGCGGCGGCGAGCAGACACGGGCTCCTGCTCAGAGACATTCCGAGGCGCACCGTTAAACGCAGCTTGCTCACTCGGCTGCATGAGCTCTGCTGCTGTGGCAACTCGCGCTTGGACATATTTCCTGGAGTGAATGCTGGGCCAAGCAGGGGGAGAGCTCGAAGGGCCGTGCTCGAACGACAAAGTCAGCCGCCTTGACGTCTGAGAACGCCTGAGAACCGGACGTCTGAGGCTCCTGTCAAGAGGGCAAGAGCAGCCGGCGCAGCAGCTGCTGCTGCATCAGCTAAGCAGCTAAGGTCTCGTCGGTTGTGAGTGAGTGTTTATTACTCCAGACAATACGGCCCCATAAAACACCTAGCCGCCTGGGGCAATTTACATAGGCCGCCCTGTCTAATAGAGTGTCGGCAGAATGGATGCAATCCGTGACTGCTTCGCAATCCGTAACCCGTTGGCCGACAGCGCGTGCATAGACTTGGCGACGAGAAGCACCTGAGTGACTCGGCAGTGACCTCTCGGGGTTGGCCTCTTCCGCAGGTGGTTGTTCCTAATAATCGAAGATGCCGTTCGGATGCTGCTCTGGGGGTGGGGGTGCCACAGCACCACCGCACTTGCTCCTGGATTCCTTATGCGATTCCGAAATGGAGTCCAGTGCAGTTGCTGGGAGGAAACGTAGGCTGGTGGTTGAAGGTCGAGCCAATGCTACGGCGAAACTGGTTTAATTTACCATGCTAAGGTAGTTTCGAAAAGGCCGAGCGACAGACAGTCGGACTCAGGAGTGATAAGATAGCAGAGGAAGAGGAGAAGACAGAAAAGGGGAAAGATGGGGCAGAGAGAGAAAGAGCAGTCGGTGCTCGTGCGCGCGAGTGCGTGTGCGTGAGTGAGCTGGAGTGTGAGCTGGTACACGTACAGCTGGCACAGGTGGTTCTGCTGCTGGTGTGGCTGCTTGCACCGAGCACGCTGCCGTGCCGGCCAATATGCCGATGAAGCTGCTCGCTCAGTGGGGTGAGAGGGCTGCAAGAAGTTAATAAAAGAACTGGGCAGCCAATGAGTGTCGCTGAGTCTGAGGCTAGGGCTTGAATGGACTGACGGCTCGGCTCGAGGCGCCAGTCTGAAGCTGGGCCTTTCGAGACCAGCAGCACTGCAAGCGAGTGAGTGTGCAGGGCGAGGCCATTCGCACGAGCCTGCTGGCGAATCTCTTCGGTGAACTCGGTTTCTAAGATGTTAAAACGCTGCACGTGGCCGTGGTAGGAGGCTCGAGCCTGGCCGGTTCTAGCCATAGGTTAATTGGCCATCAGCTGCCGAGCAGTGGCACTCTGCTTTTGCTTATACTTTTGGCCGAAGCTGGTCGGCGTGTTTAGTTCATTACCTGGGAATGTGCAGAAAGACTACGAAAGAATTTTCTAGCCTGTCCAAACTGCACATTGGCCGTGCCGGCCATATTGCCAGCTCCACTCTCCAGAGCCGGACAATGGTCTGCTTTGCTTGGCTAGTCGGTCTAGCGCCTGGTTTTCTAGCTGTGCGCTGGCCATGCGATCGGTCGACCTGCAGCAAGCTGGGTGGTTTTATCTCTGCTGCTGGCATCCATGCTTTCGTCGGCTCCATCGGCTTTCTATCGTGACTGCCACCACCTTGCGCTCTGGGCCACTCCGAAGAGAGCCAAGAGCGACCCCTGCAGACCGAAAGCTCGGGTGCCCACTGAGGGGGTTAGAGGCAGCTGCACGGCTGCTCTGTCGCTCGTGGACGGCGCGGCCAGCATGCTAGCGACTGGCTGGCAGCTAGTTTCGGCACCGGCTCCATGGACTCGAGTCGGACACAGCCCATTTGGTTTTTGCGTTTTCCGAGCGAGATGCACTCTGCTATGCCAACCGGCTGAGCCTCGCTGGCTTGGTCGGTGGTTAAGGTGCTAGCCTTTAACGACCGAGGTCAAAGTGAATGTATTTGACGATCGAGGTCGTGGTCTTGAGCTCTATGGTTTATATGAATCGGTTGAATACCGATCAAGTTATCTTGGCACTCTATAAAAATGAGTTGCACTGCTTTGATAAGGCACGGGCCAAACTGATGTAAAGCGCCTAGAGAGAGAGATTGAGTTCTCTGAAGGTGCTAAATCAAGTGCATTATTATTATTATATAATAGCACACTAGCATACTGGGTTCGTAGCTGTTTCTGTGCTGTCCATAAACTTCTGGCCACAGGTGCTGGAATGGCCTGCATTGCAACTTTCTCACCGGGCGCTCGTGCCGGAATCGGCTCTTCATCATCAGAGATTAATTAATCTGGTCACAAACCCTAACCTCACCTCCAGTATGTAATAGTGGTAATCACAATAATAGGCTTATACGATGCACTCGGAGAACTAAATCTCTTACTAAGCACTTTACATATGTTTGAAGAGAAGCATTTCAACATGATTAGTGATAACATGCACGGTGTCAGCTAGCACAATTCAGACTTTGGGAGCAGATGAGCAATATGTGTGCATGTGTGTGTGCGTGCGCGCGCGCGTGTGTGTGTGTGTGTGTGCGCGCGTGTGTGTGTGTGTGTGTTTGCAGGCATGTGTGCATGTATGTGATTTGATGCTTGGAACTGCACAGCCTGTCGATCCATTGCTGGGGGATTTGAGTCACGAAAACTTAGTAGCAAGCCAGAACCAGTATCTCTCTTCGATGTCGTAGCCCTCTTACCCCTATTAATAATTTACAATGAAGCATCCATGATTCGGACTTCCAGAGACCACTGTCATTGGCCGATTCGTGAGCCCACCGGTCTGGTCGAGCTGCCGCACTATCCGCCTCCTTCCTTACTGATATGTCTAAGCATGCTCAAGGCGTTGCCGCCAATCTATGCTGAGCGTGAGGGAGGGAGGCCAGCCCTCGGCAGCCTAGATTGGCAAGGTCTAGGCTGCCGTTTTCTTTCTCATTATTGCCGGCAGGAGCTTTTCGACTGGGGCTAGGTGGTCGAGACGTGACAGTCGGCTTTGCTTTGTTTGTGTTCATGGCTCTCCTTTAAAATTCTTGGCACTGTCAGCCCAGTCGATCAGCCCCATTTGTTTCGAAAAACTTGACCCACCGCAGTTCTTGGAATGAGCTAGCTCCTAGATCTCACCAACAGTAGCCGACTAACAACTACTGGGTAATGATGGCCAACTGCGGCAGCTGCTGCTGCCTACCCAGGCTGCCAGTCGGCAGCGGCCAGTCGCAGCAGCAGTCAGGAGGAAAGGGGCGAGGGAGTTGAGAGCAAAAAGGGAGAGTCGGTGCCCTGCGACCTCGATCATTAGAACAGGTGGCAGGCACTGCAAGACTGGCCAGCTCTGGGCAGCCCACGCAGCAGCAGGACGAACGACCGCAGCAGTGAAGAGGAATAAACAGCTTTCGTAAAATAAACAGCTCTCATCGTCAGCCACAAGATGTCACTTATGGCCTGCTAGTTGTCTCTACGAACAAGCACCGGCAGTCTCTTCTCTCTGGATCCAATCCGGTTCCACTGAAACCACTAGAGCTCAGCAAACACTAGAGTCTTGGGGGGGGGGCTTCGGCCCCCCTAAAATTCAGGTGCTGTGTGCCTCTCAAGGGAAGGGAAAGCCTAGTGGCATCGTCACCGACTGGCCCCCTTCAGACGACTGGCATCACGTGCAGCCTAGCACCTGCAGAATCGGTGCAGGCTGTTATGACACGAGCTTGCTCTTTGTCCTGCTCTTAAAGAATGCAGTTGTCTTAAAGAATACTCTCTTTGCAGGCACTTCCTTTCTCTTCTCTTCGCTGTCTTGTGGGGGGGGGTAAGAGATCAGCCGGGTCCGGCTCCCCTCCCGTGGGCAGACATCTCAAAGGGGCGTGTCGAGCGGCTCGGCTGCCTGCCCACTCATCCCCTAGCATGCCTATGATTCGTCGCCTTTCTCACCAGGTCAAAGGCTAACCTCCAGGCTCGGTCACTCGGTGACCGAGTGACCGAGCCTGCTCGGTCGTGGTTGCTTCGGCTACAGACCACAGGCCTTTAGACGACGGATCTGGATTATCTCGGCCATCTATATCTGGAACACCCTCTCGCTTGTTTCTGGAGCATTGCAATAGCACGTGATGCACGGAATGCGAAAGCACACTGTCGAGTTTACAAGTGTGTATATAGGTTTGAAAGGGCAGAGAAGCACGATGTTTCCACGAGCATGCCATATAGCCTGATTTTGCAACGAAGCAGGTTATTCCTAGCCCACCGGACCAAAGGTCGACTTCCTCCTACCGTAGGGACCTATTCTATGTAAACGTGTGTACAGTATTTATTTTAACTAGCTGCCAATGTCGCTGCTCGGCCATGGCCATCATTAAGCCGTGCATGCAGCTACTCTTGCTGATCTGCAAGCACACACCTCCCGGTTAGCTTGCTTGCACTTATTGATGACTCTTTGGTCTCTGGGCTATGATAATAATAATAACACACTTGATAAAGAGATTCAATCTCCTTCTTGGCGTTTTACATTTGCTACAAAGGAAACGCGATCGAATGGTTAGTAACTAACTAACCACACTTGCATGCTCAATAAACAACAAGAATAACACGGCTAGGGGAGACATGCGCAGGGTCAGCATGCAAGTGTGGTTAGTGGCAGCATGGTCATGCACTTCCCAAGTCAAATAGCATTCTGAAATCTACCAGTTCGTCCACTCAGCATTTGCTTGATGCCGACTCGGAGATGAGAATTACTCAGCATCACCGAATCTCGCTTCGGTTACATCCGAGGCTTTGTCTGAGCCAGCATGGCACTTGAACACTGCGTGGGCATGAGCACTCCGTGGCCAGCTTGACTCTTTAATGCGACCGAGCCGGCGGTGTATGCATCTGTGCGCACACATGCAAATGCTTGCGTGCGACACTTGATCTTTAGTTAACTGTTTGCTACAAATATTAAAATATCCAGCATCTTCTTATGCAGAGGATCTGTCTCTCCTGCTTGAAGTTTCTGTGTCCCTATGCAAATCTTCTTCATCGTCACACATTTCTCCTCCTCCATCATTGCGCCATCCTCCATTCGCCTGAGCATGGGCCTCCTAGAAGTTGCTGCAGAGCTGCTATTTTTTCCTGCTGGAAATCGGAGCAGTGTTCGATCCTGACTCTGTGATGGCAAAATGCATGCTGAAGCAACGGTCGCTGAGCCGTGGCAGCGACGAGGCACAGCAACGCCACGAGGAGACAATCACTGTGCTCTTGCACTGTGCGTTATTCGAGTACCTGCATATATCCTTGCAGTGGCCTGCAGGCTCGTGAGCAGGTGTGCCTATGCTAGCTCCCACACATGCTAGCCCACGCGAGCACTCACCGTAGCATGCACACGCTTGAACACCTATGAGCGCACACTCACATACACACACCACACGTACACTTATGCTCTATGTTTGCACATGCACTCATCTCCATGAAACACTTGAAAGAAAATCAGCAGAGAAGAAATGTAATGTAGCTCTGTTATTCGTACAGTCGAGAAGGGTAAACATCATTGCATTTCGAGGGACTTGTCTACAGTGCTTGCCCCTTTCGAGTGGGCTAGGCGATTACTTCCATTGTATGCATTTCGCCTGCATGCGGAACGTTCCTTCGCGTGCTTTAATGCTGCTGAACTCGGCGTCATTAACGTCACAAGGACGAGGACTGTTACAAGTTTGCAGCTCGTGCCGACATGCCCGCGCAACATGCCCGTGCAACTTTCGGGGGCTGGGGTGGTCAACGGGGCTCTCTTGCCGAAACCTCATTGTCGGCATCTAGTAAGCTGGGCCCAGAGCAAGCCTGCTTACCTGCCGTCCAGACACAGTGGCAGCGGCAGCGACATTGGTGGCAGCGGTGACAGCCGACTCTAGCACGCAGCTGCTGGCTCTGCGTTCGTGACAGGTGGCTTTCCCTTTCAGGGAAGGGCCGGCTTGTCAGGAGAGCCAGGCTTTCCGGTACCTACGTCTTTTGCATCTGCCTTCTCTGCTTGCTGTCACTGCTGCACCTGTTGCTGCCACAGCCACTGTCTCTGCATACGGCATCGGCGTCATTTTACTTGCCCGGGCGATTTATGCTTTCCTCAAATCATCGGCTGCCTGAAATCACCCACGTGTGTTTCGCAGAGGCTCTTCACCCCCACGAGCTGCTGCGCACACTGATGCACTCACCATGATGGCGACACGAGGCAAATCGGGGAGCAAGATCACCGGTACAGAGTCGAACTTTGTTAATGCCAGCACACTCGGCAAACCTAGCTGCCGTGCCTGTGGGGAAACCACGTGCAACTGCTAGGCTGAATTAACTTAGCCACTATAGGAGCGGGTGGTTGGAAACTGTCCACGATTGCTCATTAATCTGCTGCTAACACTAAACTGGGGGCAGTGGTCATGACCAGTATCGGCTGCAAGCAACGAGTTTAAGCCACAACTCGGGCGAAACGTTCGAGCCAGCAGAGGACATTGTCCTGCTTCTGCCAAAGTCGACAACCAAAAATTCGGCATATGATTGCACTCTAGCTTCTAATCTGCTGTTCTTGCTGATGCAGCCTCTGCTTCTGCAGCTTTGCACTTGGAAAATCAGTCAACGATGCTCGAGTTGAGCGCTTTGCCGCTTGCCTAATGACAGCGCTCTGCACAAAGCTTGCCACTCTTACATTACAATTGCAGCGTCGTCAGTTTCGTGCAAGGGCTTTTCATGCAGCATCCAAGACATGATCCTATACTTCTTTCTTGCAGGGACCAATCGGAACGTCTGGTTGGCCTGGAAAGAAGGTACTAACCACATTTGCATGCTGACCCTGTGCATGTCACCCCTAACCATGTTATTCATTTTGTTTGTTTTTCAAGCATGATTTTACTTACCATTCAATTGCATTTCACTTTACAGCAAATGTAAAGTGCCTAGAGAGAGATTGAGTTCTCTGAGGGCACTTTATCAAGTGAATTATTATTATTATTATTATTATTATTATTATTATTATTATGATCATTTGGAGGCAGCAGCAGTTGTTTAGTAGCTGTTCTCCTATCAAAACGACATGTGTAGTTTCCATTGGCCTTGGACATGTCGGCTCACTGCAACACTGCAATAATTCACTTTCCAAGCCAGCCAGCTGCAGTGCCAGCTGTGCCTACCTCAGCAGGATTATCTCCTTCGATATTATTGAATCAGAGTAGCCTCAATGGGGGGGCAGTCATGCAACTTGTCATTCAAGGAAGCAGAGAGGCTCCGGTTCGCCAGCTCTGCATGCCTCTGAGAGAGAGAGAGAGAGAGAGAGAGAGAGAGAGAGACAGACAGACAGACAGACAGACAGACAGACAGACAGACAGCCAGAGACACAGACAGAGACACAGACAGACAGACAGGCAGAGACAGACAGAGAGAAAGAGACAAAGAGAGAGAGAGAGAGAGAGAGAGATTGCTTTGAGTGGATTGCTGATTCTAAGCAGACCTTAGATATCTTGTCCGACGACTGCATGTAATTTGAAGCTTAGGCCCTTTGGGGTACTTTGTCTTTTTTCGACAGTGCTTCGCGCATTCGATGTCGGCAGAGATCGCACCACAGACCTGAGCACCTTCCCTTCCCTTCCCTTTCTTTCCCTTCCCTTCCACAGGGTGATGGGCAGCACACGTACACGAGTTTGTAATAACGCTAACGTGGTGCCGTTAACGTGGTGCCGTTAAGCATTGACCTGCCCTGCATCAACCCAATCGAGGTATGCCACGTTTGTAGATGCCGTCCGACACGCCCCTTCCAGTCTCGTGCTGCCTCACAAGGACGTTGTAGTCGGCTTCGGGCCCCCCCCCCGTGACTTGTGCACACGGACTTGACGTGCACTTCCCACGGGTGGCAGCAGCAGCGGCGGCACCGAGGCTCTCAGCAGGCACACGTGGCTGCCAGATGGCGAGAGAGATCTGCGGGCCGAATTTAAGCCTCCACTGTGGCCTGGGGCGCATCTGATTGTGTTCTGCTCTCTCTCTCTCTCTCTGCCCTGAATGCTGGCAGGTGTTTGTCTTGTGAGAGTGATACATGCCTGAAGGCCTACATGCAACTGGTCCGGGAAGGGATGCCGACGGCTGTGTGTGCTGGCTGCTGCATAAAAGACTTGGGCGGCCCAATCGTTCCCTGCGGCCCCTTCCCTTCGTTTTGCCACTCCAGTGGACAAGCTTTGCGGTTGCAAGTGGCTACGCTGCCAGGCAAGCAAGCACAGCTTAGCGGTATCTAGCTGCTGTTTTTCGAGACAACATGTCGAAGCAAGGTAGTGCAATGCAAGCAAGCTGGTGGCCACCGGTTATTACCAAGAAAATTCTGCCAGCTGCCTGGCCGTACCAGTAGAAAGTGCTGCAGCCAGTCAGCTCAGCAGTGAAGGCCCGCTATTGCCCGCGACCTCCACCAGGACAGCCTGGCTGCTGGCACACCCAATCTGTCTAAAGCAGCACTGCATGCCAGCCACTGGTCAATTATGGTACTCGGTTGCCATGACAGCATCTAGACTCGAAGCCCGAGGTCGGGCCCTTGAATCCCAGTTGGGCACTCACTTCACCTGCACTCTTCAGTCCGAACTAACACTCGAAACTGGGCTTAGAAGCAGTGCACTGACAGTGGGCTGACTGACCGGTGCTCGTAGAAGGGCCTGCGGCGCTGCAATTGCCCTGGTCAGCGCCGTGAATCAGCTGCTGCCTTTGCGCATGACGGCTGTTGGAGCTCTCTCTCTCTCTCTCTCTCTCTCTCTCTCTCTCTCTCTCTCTCTCTCTCTCTCTCTCTCTCTCTCTCTCTCTCTCTCTCTCTCTCTCTCTCTCTCTCTCTGTCTTGCTCTCTCTCTCTCTCTATCTATCTATCTATCTATCTATCTATCTATCTATCTATCTATCTAACCATCTATCTATCTATATATCTATCTATCTATCTGTCTATCTGTCTATGTCTATCTGTCTATCTGTCTATCTATCTGTCTATCTATCTATCTATCTATCTATCTATCTATCTATCTATCTGGTTTGGTCTAGCGGTTAAGGTGCTCGCCCCGACCAAGGTCTGGCTGAGGTCGTGGGCTCGAGCTCTGAGGCATATGTGAAGTGCCTGAATAGATATAAAGTTCTCTTGGGGTGCTATATAAATGAATTATATATATATATATATATATATATATATCTGTCTGTCTGTCTGCCTATCTATCGATCTATCTAGTCTATCTATCTATCTCTATCTCATCTTTCTCACGCACTCGAGCGCAAACGTGTTGCGAGCACATGCGGCGTAGTTCTAGACCCTCCATCTCCTGCGAGCCATTTGGGTCACGTAGTTTTCATGCACAGGACTTTTAGTCATGAGCACCAGCCCCACTCAGCTGAGGGGCTTGGCATGTTGCTGCTGCTCACAGTAAAAATGCCGGTCTTTGCTCTGCTGCTACCGGCCCCTGCAGCAGCTGTTGCTGCTACTACCAGCCACATCTGCAGCCTTTTTCTCTCCTGAGGAACCTGCCGGCCGGCAGCGACGGCGGTGGTGGTGGTGGCACCGAACGTTACAATATCGCCCTACCTACAATCGCTGCTCAAATTGTTGTGGTGGTTCAGAGTGACCAACTCCAAAATCTACCGTATTCAGGCTCGGTATCCACAAGAACAATTTTTTGGGTTTGTCCTGAGTGGAGTGGAGGGAGGGAAGGATTTCGTTGCAAATGGGTTTGCAGAAGAGCCGCCAGGACGGGCACAGGAAAGCAAATCTCCAGACCTGAAGCATATCAGCCGCTAGCCCGTGGGTGGGCTGGCATACATGCATCGTCATCGCAGCCAGCCCCTGGCTTCAGATTTGTAGGTCTGCTTTTCGTAGCCAGAGTTGTCTCTCACAGATTCCGTTAAAACCAGATATGACATTCCTCTTCGAGCTCAAGGAGTGCCCAGACTGCGAATTGTGCCCGGCAGCGAGTGCAGCTGGCCCCTCGCTGCCCACCAAGCGACATGTACCAAGGAGGGATTGCAATTCCACCTCGGAAACCAACCGAGAACTGAGCTGGATTTAACCGGTTGGTCGATTGTGGGCCACACGATCCCCAAATTAAATGGCTTGAAATGCAAGTTGGTGCAACGTTTCACGGCGTTTCATCTTCACCAAACTCAACGGTGTGGGGATCACCGGTGCCCCTTCAGGAGGACGTCACGGCTGGAAAGAGGAGACATGGAGTAGAAGGGAACCCGGTCACCTGTGAGCACCGTCGTCAGGTGGCTCATTGAATGAGATCAGCAGCCAGCAGTGCTCATTCAATGAAAGCAGATGCTAAGACAACGAATGCTACTGCAGGCTATTGCTTGGGGACAAAGGCAGAAAGGCCAGGAGGCTTTTGCAGGTGGTGCAGCAGATGGCCCTTTGACATACCCAGATGTGTGCCTCAGCTTCTTCCTACCGGCAGCTTTCTCCCCCCCCCCCCACCCACCCACCTCCCTCCTCCCTCTGCAGCATCTGTGCACTCGTGGCTTGCACCAGCCACACACAGCTCATTTTGCTGAACAAGCAGGCGCTCGGGGCAGCCGTCGTGCAGGTAGACTGAGCTTACTGCATCCGGTTCTGTACAGCTCCTTCAAAGGAGGTCCGGCTATCGCGACCTGAAGCTGCAGCCGCTGATCCTGCAGCCTCAGCAATGGAGGCAGTTCAGTCAGGGCTGGCGACCGTGCGTGCATATACATTTGCGACTTAGCAATTAAGCTGCTCGTTGCACCGGTCGAGGCACTTAACGAGGAGCTCACGGAGCCGATTGTGACGATTCGTTTGATCAAGCTAGATTTCAAGGGGCAGCTAGGCTCACGGTCATCTCGATTGACTATATTTTGTAAGGGTGCGATATACTTTTCCTACTAGTAGCGGTTGCATCTGCTTTTTTTGGATCTCCGTCTGAGTGACTCTGCTAGCGATATCAAGCCAATGGCAGCGTCCTTTCATTGCAATTCCACTACTCCTGCCCCAGCGTCCCGGTGCATACGGACGCCTAATTTACACATTTTACAAGCCAAGCATGGATGTATGCACTGCACGCGTGTGCATGAATAAGCATGCATCGGCACGTGTGAGTCCACACTCACACATGAACATTTTCGAGCATCTGTGTGTGTGTGTCAGCATGGGCATCTGTGTTTATGTGCGTGCTCATGCATGTGTGACTGATTTTGTGCGTGTGAGTGATTGTGTATGTGTGTGAGTGAGTGATTGTGTGTGTGTGTGTGAGTGATTGTGTGTGAGAGTGATTTTGTGCGTGTGAGTGATTGTGTGTGTGTGTGAGTGATTGTATGTGTGTGAGTGATTGTGTGTGTGTGTGTGTGTGTGTGTGTGTGTGTGTGTGCGTGTCCTTGCATGTCTCTTCGTGTACAGTATCTACAGATAACCAGAAGAGATTATCAATGAAGTAACCCTGTATTGCATGTCATCTCACAATCCTGCAAGCAGGTCTCCTTTCGCTTTTGCTCTATACTGAGGTTTAATGATTACAAAACTCCGAAGAGAACATAGGGCCTATATATGCAGGTTTGTGAATTAGGCCATATAGAAACCACAATGTATACTAACCTATACCTGTCAAGTAATAATGACCATAGGTCTTTTGTATAGCACCCAGAGAGTACTTAATCTCTACTCGTGTGCTGTACAGCTTGCTGCAAATTAGGTAAAACTCCAAATCTGCTTTGGAAGGCAGGCCTGTGTGGCCACTGAGTGACCTAGCCAGTGAGCCCACCCTACTGACAGGCAATCTTACAAATCTCTCTTAATTTAGCAAATCTTCATTAGAATAAAAACGCAAAAGTATCTCAAAACAATTTTATCCATGAGAGTACATAATATCATTGGCATTTAAATGTGTAAACTTTGCCTGCTCTCTTCCCATCGGTCAGCACCGGCTATAGCCAATCAGTCACGACTTCTATTTGCTAACATGAACTAAATGGAAAATAAATACGTACATACTAAGGAGATTGATAATACTAACTATATATATACATATATATATATGTGTGTGTGTGTGTGTGTGTGTGTGTGTGTGTGTGTGTGTGTGTGTGTGTGTGTGTGTGTGTTATATATATAAATATAGGCTACAGACATTTATCCATGTCATAGTGAATATGGACACGAGTGAGCATATTCTTCCCACATTGTTTATAAAATATTGGATTGTAACAATCCCGAAATAGTTATGTTAATTATTGAGTTCAAAAGAGGTTGGACCACTGTGCACTCTTTCCCCTACCCTGTGGTATTAGCTTAAAGATTTCTGACTTGCCGTGATGTAGTACCAATTAGTAGCATGCAAATTTGGGCAAGTGCTTTGCTGGCGATGTTATTTAAACCTTTATTAGATACTGTGACTGCAATCGCCAAATAGCATTAGTGTAACCACATCTGTCCAAAACTCTGATAATAATAATAATGCAGTTGTGTAGTACTCTCAGCAAACTTGAACTCTTTCTAGGCACTTTACATGTGCTGCAAAGGAAGCATAATCGAATGTTTGTGCACAATGTCAACAAGCATAATATGGTTACAGGTGATATGCACAGGATCATCATGCAAATGTGGTTTGTGGTAGCATGCACAGTACCAGCAAGCACAAGCACACAAAGAACAAAACACAGAGACCCACCAAATGCTGTGAGAAACAGGGTTTGGTGGATCTTTGATCAGCCCTGGTGCACCAATCCCTAGCTGAGGTGATAAATCTGTTTCTTTCCACTCAGTTGGGCTTCTGCTTAGAAATGTGGGCATAAAAGCATTGCTCTGTTAGTCCCAGCTTTGCTATTGAGACACTGATTTGCTTGCCAGTGACGATTTGTAAGCTGTGGGCATGGTTTCTCGGAGCAGCAAGCCTGTTAAATAGAGCTTCCGCTTTATATAAACAACTGGTCCCTCCACCCACTGGTAACTCTTGGTGGTCAGCAGACAATCGGCTTTGCGTTGAGCCGAAGATCGCCCGTGTCTTGATTTTCTTGGGAACATGCTTAAAATCTAAAATTTCTCAGCAACGTGACCTGCTTAAACTGCTTGCCTTGGTCTACAGAAGAACGTTGACACCTTCTATGCATGGCTTGCAACTGATATTGGTGCCCTAAGTTGTTAACAAAGGCGAAATTGACTCCCGGTTATTCTTTTTGGAATAATCACTCACGACAACAGGCTCTTGCAATGGAGAAGCATATTTGCTATTTCGCTTAAAAAACTACCTTGGTTTGATGCCTGTCGTATATAAATGGCCTCTGTGGCAGCTAGCTACAGGTTTAATATTGACATCATGGCATCAAACTGAAACGGCTAGTCCTTTCTAATATGGATAGCACTTTCTAATGCAGCTAAAGATATTTCAATTGTGGAAATGTGTAGCATGGTGCTTTTGTAGCTCACATATGTTGCACGTTATCTGATGAACGAGCAACCTTTGTTTATTTGAAACAGTTGCTACAGCAACCTCTGGCTCTAGCAGCCAGGCTACTGAGATGCTAGCTAGATTCCTGAACCGTATGAGTGCAGGCAATGGACACACAGGGCACAAACGGGCATAGAAACATGGATTAATATTCAGGACCCGAAGGCCTACGGTGTGTGTGTAGCATCACCTTTTAGCCTCTTCTGGAGTTTCATTCAAAATTATGAATGGAAAGAAATAGAAATGCTACATATTTATAGTGCCCTAAGAGAACTTGGTCTCTATTTAGGGGCGTTGTACATGCCACGGCTCTCGACCCCCACGACTTCGGTAGTGTAAGGTGAGCGCCTTACCTTTGGGTCGAACCATGGTGGCAGGAGCATTTATCTACCTGGATGTTCTAGTAGCTTGCATAATCTGTACGTCATGCTTGGGTATGCTCTGTCTAACGCTAATACTCCAGAGCATTTTGCGCGACTATCCTTAAGACCGAATGTTGCCTCTTTTAGGGTGAGAGAGGTGAAGCTGGATCACCAGGTTGGCCGGTGAGTGCTGAAACTCGGAACCTGTGTGCCTACGTGTCACACACTCACAACAAGTACACATTCTTGCAGCATGCTCTGTGCACCTACCTATTTTTGCCACACGCCATGCATGCAGGCTCTCTCTCTTTCTCTCTCTCTCTCTCTCTCTCTCTCTCTCTCTCTCTCTCTCTCTCTCTCTCTCTCTCTCTCTCTCTCTCTGTGTGTGTGTGTGTGTGTGAGAGAGAGAGAGAGAGAGTGTGTGTGTGTGTGTGTGTGTGTGCGCGCACATGTCATTCTCTTTCATGCTCTGCCGAGTGATGATTGCATACAAGCTTCAATTTTTCAAGGATTCACTCACCCATCTGTACACGAAAGATGCTGGCACTGCATGGCAATATTTAACCAATACGATCTTGTCGGGCTGGCCTCAGGAACATGGTGTGATGCTGCACACAGAGTTGGGAACAAGTTTTTTCTAGTCTAAGCATAGCTAATTAGGAAACCTGCGTCAGAAACAGTCATCGCTAGCCTAGAAGCCTTGGTGCTGAAACTTGCTTTTTAGGACGAAGAGAGAGAGAGAGAGAGAATGGCAGCATACGGTTTAGTCCCAAGAGGTGTGGGCGAACGTGATTTAGTGTCTGTGTGTGCTAGGGCACGCTAGGTCATGCAAGCTTAGAGCATGAGAAGTCGTACCAGCTTGAATGAGTGTGTTCATGGAAGAGTGAGTGAGTGAGAGAGTGAGAGAGTGAGTGCAGGCGTGTGCGTGTTTACGTGCCTGTGTGTGTGTGTGTGTGTGTGTATGTGTGTGAGAAAGTTTAAGAAAGAGTAAGAGACTGCATTAGATGGGCTCAGAGGAAGAAGGCGAACAAAGCTGTTGCTTCTGGCCTGCAAGCACATTTGATGTACATTTGCAGCCAGTCAGCATTTCAGGGCATGGCTAGATTAATGCTTTACATTGCAAGTAAAAAGGCTGTGGTCTCAAATGAATGCGAGTGAATGCAAAAGTGTTGTATATTGGTCTAGTATGCCATCAGCAGCAACCAACGTACCTCTTCTTTCGTCAACCCTTACCTAGTGTGCCGCTGTTAAATTACTTGAGTCATAATGGGAAATCATCAGCAGCAATAGCCGCTGCTCTGGTCACTCCCGCATTGCATGAGAGCTTCACATGCCGAGTGGTAACCTTTAGCGAGTGCAACCGTGCTCGGCAGTGAGCAATGACCCAACGAAACCCTTGGCTCAGTGGTACTTTTGCAGCATAGTCGTTAAAGTGATTGCTTTAAGTTCAACGATATCAAATTATGACCGTGAAAAATCACTGAAAATACAAACGTTGCTTTGGTTGGTGGGCCTGAGCGTCTAATGGCCTATACTTCTCAGTTTTTATAATTTTTCAATTTTTATAATTTTTTTTAAGGAAGTTTAACTTTTAACTATGAAATGCAAACTGTAATTTGTATTTATATTCGTGAGGGTTCACTTCTTATTTTTCGGCGATGACTTTTGTACCAGCAGTGACTTCCGATTCCTTACATGCATGCATTCAAAATTAAACAGGTTTATATACACAGTGTTCAAAATCCAAGTGTGGTTGTTTTTGCTAATTTTGTTCTCATTTTTCCTATCGGTTTTGAGTTTACTGCATCTGAGTTCAGGTATTGCTAATGCCTATAGCTCTCTTGTTTCTGGGTACTTGTTTTAGCCCATCATTTCTTGCAGCTGCAATGGCTTCTCAGATCTTCTCGATGCAGTTAGTGGGAGAGCTATCGGACTAAATAATGCAATGCAAAAGTATTGGCGGCTTATTATCTTTAAACATTAAGATTGCTAGGGTAGGGCTATCACTCATTTGCAGCCTTATGTAAGATCTTGGAACCCAATAATAGCAGCCATATACAACAAACTCCATCATAATCTGCTAATAAAAATGAAACCACCTGTAGACAATCTCTGGATGGTCAATACTTTTGCTTGACCTGTTTATGGGTTCTAATTCTCTACTACTTGACTGTAGGACAGTGATATGTGCCATCGTAAGAGTGGTTCACATAGCCAGTAGGTGTCGGATGGGGGGGGGCTTCTGCTTTCCTTAAACTGCTGGTAATATTTCGCCTACCATTGATAGAACTGCTGAGGGTGTGGGTCTTACTAAAGAAACAAAATACTTCCTACACAACGATTCTCTTCGTCGTGTTAGCACTGCGTCAATCGACTCAATTTGGAGATGAAAACAGATTTCCACTGATGCCGGCGCCATGACTACCACCTGGAGCTAGGCAGACAGGTGCTTGCAGCAGCTGAAGTTCGGCCATACAGCCGTTGGACAGTGTCAGCCTAAATGTTTGTAAATGTGGCTAAGTAGAAGACGTATGTTGAACCTGTTTTGCTCCTATTTCACAACACGTCTAGATACTTAGTCAACTGATCCCGTGCTAATACGCGTACCATCTCAGTGTGCTCAGTTTCTTTGCAGCCGTTTACTTCTATTTCAACTTTCTGCCATCATCAACTCTCAGGTTTCCAAACATCCAGTATTTCCTGATATTTCAATGCATGGAAAATCACACCCAGCTTCGCAAGCAGGACAAAGTATTGCAGTTTAGAGGCAAAGTCATCTGCAATTTGGCATTTAGCTGAAATGCAGTTCTGAAGAATCTGTATTGATCTGTATGCCAAGGAAGTAGGTGCTAAGGGATTTTCTTCATCGGACTTTTTCTCTTCGTTAGCATTTGCTCCTCACACTCGTAAATATTCGGTTTATCATCGATGTAGCTGTGGTAGCTGCAGTAACTGGCTGCTGGGTTTTGCTCTGCCTCTTTGGCTCAGCATTGCTGAACTTGTTCCTGCCAGGCTCAGTCTGCATTCCGCTAGGCTCAATGGTAAATATGGGCAGTATTTTTTCAGACATGTCTGTTGCAATATTTATTCTGCATGTAACCTGCCTAACTTAACAGAGCCCAGATGCCCATCCAGTTACACGAAATTGCCCCTAGCGATTCGCTAACGTTTTATTGCTCGATCCTCTTTAAGTTACTTATTCTGTGCAGGGTACAGAAAAAATTTCTTTCGAGTCAGTTTATACACTTTCACAGAGACCTGGGTTGTGCAAGATCGTGAAACAGCTGGTGATAAATTCCCAGTCCTCGATGAACATGCAATAATAGTAATCCACTTAAAACAGCCCTCAAACTAGCTGCAGCTGCAAGCTTGTCTAAAGTCTGTCTGCTATATAGCTGGAGCTATCAAAATGTGTGCTTACACTAGACATCCATCTAGTGTTCTAACTGCAGGAGGTGCGACTAAGCCTGAAGCTTTCTTTGCCCAGCCTCGTGTTCATCGAAATCTGAAAGCAGACGATGCACTGTCAATCGGTATAAAAATGGTCCAAATTGGTATACAACGATATAATGTTAAAATAAAAATATAAAGAATGGAGAAACCACTGCTCTGCAGTAAGAGTCAAACTCTAAGCTATGAATGTAGATGTTAACGAAGGTAGATGAAATGTTACCAGCTGGTATTTGGACAAGTCACCCTCTGACTACTACAACCACTTCAAGGATTCTGTGCCAATACTTACTGAAATGCCTTCTAGTTAAAAAGTAGAGACCTTAAACCAATAAAAATGCAAAGCAAAAGCCTGGATTACTTTGAGAATGTGTAAAAAAGTATAATTCTTGTATTCGTCGATTGGAACTAGAACCTCGGAGATTTGTTACAGTACTGGGTTTTTGCTACTATTACGACATAGATTTCCTGTACGATA
This sequence comes from Cristatella mucedo, assembly GCA_009760855.2. Lineage (NCBI taxonomy): Eukaryota > Metazoa > Bryozoa > Phylactolaemata > Cristatellidae > Cristatella > Cristatella mucedo. The sequence continues at coordinate 2,842,119 of WPIO01000010.1, read as the reverse complement.
GCATACTGGAGCGGATGCCCTTCCTCAAAAAAAAACATTTAAATTCAATTATGATGATACCACCAAGTACTTCCAGTATTTTGTTGCGTTCCTTTCAATGATCCAGTCTGAAGCTCACCCAAAGTGTGCCGTGAACACAGGAAAATCGTCCAGCATGTAGCTACATAAATTTCGTACTCGTGTAATGCGAATATTTGAGGACAATGAAGCATCCCGAACAGCTGAACAGATAGGCATGCCAAAATTGATGGACACGAGTATAAGTGGGTGACATAGCTATCGAAAGTTGGCATTCCACATTAGCTAGATTATTACTGCTTAGATATTATTTGCGGTTCATGAAATTATGATGATACAGAACCGGTTGCTTCATGATTTGTGGTTAGTTGGCATGCAAAGGAGAACTCGTTTATTATTCGGCCACTTGTGCTTTAGGCTTCCAAATGAGTTGCATGTTGTGGCTGGTCCCGGACACCTGTAGCCCCTTGTGGCTTTCGAATAGACACTGACACTTTTGACACTGAGGACATGATGGGCTTATGTATTAAGCTGCGAGAGCTCACACTGCCTGTGGACTTGCTTAACTGAGTCACAAGTGTAAGTAGTCCTAGTATGGTCACAGAAGACTGCCCATCTTGCCGCATGCCGGAGGTGTGCCATTTTGCCTCTTGACAGACAGGCAGGCAAACTTTCTCACTTTAATTAGTAGAGATTATTAAACAATGGGTGCTCTTTACTGCTACTCGTAATGGTTGCTTGCGTCGAGGCAGCATATGCGACTCACTGGTCTTATTTCGAGGCGCCAGCTTCACCGATATCTGTCACCTGTAGGCAAGGACTAGCACCGTCACTAGCGCCATGCTTGTGGCAAAGTACTCTTGCGAAAGAACTGCCACAGCTCGTTTGTAGAGCTGCACGTCAGCATCACTTGCCATTATTCAAAGAGAGAGTCCTTGCTGCTGACGAAGGCCATGTCGTGATGCACACTACGTAGGGCAGTTGCTCTTCATGTTCTCGGTTCCGAGGTCGTGGGTTCGATTCCTTCGGTGGGCAATCCATTATTGCCGCTGCAAGCAGTGATGATAGCCGTCAAGACAGTTCTGCCGCCATACAAAAGAGGCTGTTAAATCAGCTAGTATTTATTTATGAAATGTGTAATGAGGGACGGGAATTAGATCAAGTCTACCCACGTTGACTGCACTTGCTTCGTTCACACCTGCCGTAATCTTTTTAGGGTTCGATCGGACTTCAAGGTCCTAAAGGTGACAAGGTCAGTCTCTGGACGCATGAATTTGCTTGGCAGTAGGAGAGCTGAGCCACTTTTCACTGGGGCACAGCAGTTGCAATGCTGCACCGCAATGGCAGGGGGTTGCAGGTGCAGCAGCGGCTCCTCAGGCAGCAGCTGCTGCTGCCTGCCTGCAATTTGTTGATGCTACTTGTTACAGGCAGCACAAGTTAGAAATATGCTTCTCATAAGCACCGCTGCCTATTTTATGGTGCCAGGCGGCAGGGGAGATGCCATTTGCAGCATGCATGCAGGGTCTCGAATGGCCACGTGTGCTCTTCAGTCGCGCTGCTGCTGCTGCTGCAGTCAGACACTCTCTCTTGTCGCTTTGCTGACGAGCTTCACCATTTTTTCAACTTCATTCATCAGTCGCTGCTGCTCATTCCCGGGATTGCAGAGCTGGCGGCTTGCTGTGCTACGAGTCACCAGCCTTGACCTTGTAGCCACCAATCGCAGCGATCGAGTGACTGACGGCAGTCAGCTGCTCGACATCGATTGGCTCTCTCTCTCTCTCTCTCTCTCAAGTCTGGTAGAACCGTCACGTGTCAGACTAAAAAACCTGTCAGTGTCAGAGACAGTTGCGAGTGCTAAAAGTATGCAGCACGTCTTTTTGAGTAGCCTCCTAGTGTGCATGCTTGCAGGTCTTATGTGAAATTTCCCAGTCAGTCAGCAACGTGAAATGGCATAACAGTTACAGGGTGGGGATACCGTGCCCTAAGGTTTCAGCCAAGTCCAGGAAGTGGAAACTCATCAAGCAATCATGGTTGGGCGAGAGATGTTCGAGGAGTTGAGGCAGCAGCAACTGGCGGCTAAATGTGAAGCAGGCAGCGGGTAGTGCCTCCTTGCCTGCCTTTTCCGGACACGGCATACATACCACGTGAGCATGCTCAAGCTCAATTGATGGCTGCTCTAAAGACTCATGAAAAGGATAACTTGGCTCCGAGACACGTCAAATGCTTGTGCAAGCTGAGAGCCAGCCCGGAGTCAAGCGGGTTTTGCTCGTGCGAACACCTTGGCTGAGCGCTGCGTAAGCACTGATTTGAGGCACGCCCACAGCAGTGCCTCCTATCGAGCGTTTCGTTTTCTTCAGGGGGACCACGGCAACAAGGGGGACCACGGTGAGAAGGTAAGCCCTCTCAGCCTGAGCGTGCCTGGCGAGCAGTAGTCAGCTGACTGTCAGCTGACTACAGTTGTCACGAATCCGTTTGTGTGAGCAGCCGATTCCTAGGTTGCTGAGGCTGGCGACCTTGGCGATTCCACCTTAACGTGAAATTGAAATGGTTCTACTTCTATCCCACCTTCTTTCCTAAGTCGGACATTTGTCATTGCGGACAATGCCTCTATCTAATGTACCACACGTGCTCGCTAAGTTCCATTCTGCCGTTCTTTGCCTGCTAAGTGAACACTGCAATGATTGGAGTAGCGTTCCTGGCAAATTGTCAACAGCATAGTTTGGTTTTGAAGGGTACCACAGAAATTCTTTAAAACGTCACATAACTTGGTCATGCACTGAGCTAAGATTGCCACGATATACGTAGGCATGTTCGGGAAATTTTACATTTATTTAACACCAATTTAGATCGTCCTGCCGTAAAACGGCAGCCAGTGGAAGAGCACATTTGTGGCAGCTGCTCATTGATGCTGTGGCAACAGTCCACCTTCCCAAAGGCCTGTCCTACTGCTGCCTAATGGTTCAGCTTGCAGCATAGAATGCTGAATCGAATAGCTGCTGGCATCTCGATATCACTCGGGTCAGATCTGAGGTGTGAGGAGGCTCTTCTGGCCTAGCCTTAGCCCTTAGATGTTCAGAAGCTGATGCCACCATTTGATTTGTCGGCTCTCAAAAAACAAGTGCAGCTGACAACGACGAACGTGGCAATGAGAGGATAGCTTTTTTGAGACTGTTCGGGCGCCCGAATATCGTTGCTCGCGCAGCGATTGAGGGGCCATGCTGCCCAAGGTGTGCTGCCATATCGCTTCAGGGAAAAGATGGAGACAAAGGCTCAAGAGGCGAACTTGGGTTGCCCGGTCTGCTTGGACCGCCAGGCACAAAGGTAAGCTGGCCAGCAGGCCGCTGCGGCCACCGCCACTCGGCATCGGTCAGAGCGCGAGCTGGCAACCACCGGAAGCCGAGCTTTGGTGCATTGACGAGATTGCCGATGCCATTGGATGCAGTTTTTGGGTGCAGCACACCAGACTGGACAGATGCTTGGGACTGGGGGTCTCGCAGGTGGCAAGATGCAATTTGAGAGCGCTAAACCGGTTCTGACTCAGAGTAAGGTCCGGGGGGGGGGGCAGAGGAAGCCGTGCTTTGCGCCCCAGAAGACCGGGCCTTGTGTTGTGCTTTTTTCCGAAGCCGCTAGCCTTTCATAGAAATCTCAGTCACTGGCGACTTGGAAGTTCAGAGTTCTTGGGAGTTCATTGTGTGCCCTGCTGACCTGCTGACCCACTCATACAGGCCTCGTGCCATTCAGCCCTTCCTCCGTGAAGACAGGGGCCTTGAGATCAAGCACGTCAGTGCACGCATGTGGAAGGGAGTAGCTTGAGTCTTAGCCCAGGAGGTAAGGCGCTTGCTCTTCATGAACCAGATGACAGATTCGAGTCCTGCTGTGGGCTATACTTTATTGCCCACTGCAAGCGTTTGTGATAGTCATTAAGGCTCTTGTGTTACTACAAAAATGAGGCTTTCAAATTAGCTAACCTTTATATTGTGACATATTCAGTTACCTGCTTAAATATTGCAGTATCTCAGGTAGTGAGAGCATGCGAGTAGGAGCTGCAGTGAATCAGCTGCTAGACTTGGCCGTAGCTCTCTTGACCATAGCGTTTCCCAAATCTGCACAGCAGAGTCCAGACGTGCTCTGCCTCTGCAGCAGCTGTCAAAAAATTATGTGAGCAAAATTATGCAAACATGCTAATACCTGCCTCTGCCGGCCGCCAGGCAAGCTCGCAAGCTTTGCCCTGACCTTTCTATCTGTCTCTGTCTCTGTCTCTGTCTGTCTCTGTCTCTGTCTCTGTCTCTGTCTCTGTCTCTGTCTCTCTCTCTCTCTCTCTCTCTCTCTCTCTCTCTCTCTCTCTCTCTCTCTCTCTCTCTCTCTCTCTCTCTCTCTCTCTCTCTCTCTCTCTCTCTCTCTCTCTCTCTCTCTCTCTCTCTCTCTCTCTCTCTCTCTCTCTCTCTCTCTCTCTCTCTCTCTCTCTCTCTCTCTCTCTCTCTCTCTCTCTCCTCCTGTCTTTGTCTCTGTCTCTGTCTCTCCTTCTGTCCCTCTCTCTCTCTCTCTCTCTCTCTCTCTCTCTCTCTCTGTCTCTCTCTCTCTCTCTCTCTCTCTCTCTCTCTCTCTCTCTCTCTCTCTCTCTCTCTCTCTCTCTCTCTCTCTCTCTCTCTCTCTCTCTCTCTCTCTCTCTCTCTGCTCTCTCTCTCTCTCTCTCTCTCTCTCTCTCTCTCTCTCTCTCTCTCTCTCTCTCTCTCTCTCTCTCTCTCTCTCTGCTCTATCTCTCCCTCTCTCTCTCTGTCTCTCTCTCTCTGTCTCTCTCTCTGCTCTCTCTCTCTCTCTCTCTCTCTCTCCTCTCTCTCTCCTCTCTCTCTCTCTCTCTCTCCTCTCTCTCTCTCTCTCTCTCTCTCTCTCTCTCTCTCTCTCTCTCTCTCTCTCTCTACCATCTCTACCACAGCACCAGGCCACACCACTCCGTGTGCCAAGCCTTCCCAGCTCCCCCTCTCGCAGGCCTCTGACTCTGCCTTAGCCCAATGCTAAGGTGCAAAACGCACTTCGCCAGCCAGGTCGTGTGTTCTAGCCCTGCAGCGGGCAATCGATGATTGCCCGCTTCGGCTACCAGCCACGGTGAATTCGGGACCGAATGAATATAGACGTGACTGGTTAAATCCGTTAACCTTTACTCCTGCTCTTCGTTGGGCAGCCACATTGGGTACAACCGCAGGAGCCTGAGCCTGAGGGGGAGGCTAGCTAGTCGGCAGTCCACGGCAGCTAGCTGCTGTCCTGTGGCTCCCTGCTCGGCTGCGCTGGTGGCAGGCTGCCAGAAGTTGCTCGGACAGCTGCTAGCCAATTCGGTTTGGTAGCCGGCCGAAGCAGTGGGGGGGGGGGACGATGCACCAGCGCACCTTTCATATCTCTGCCAATCCTTTTTTATGGGTTTGTACATCGTATCGGCTTTTCTGTTTGCCGCTGGCTGCACACACGCTCAGGCAACAAGTGCGTTCGGCTAGCTTGGAGGCAATTTTGGGCCAATTTGCCTCCCTTATCGCAGTCGCCTGTCCTGCCCGGCGTGGGCAGCAAGTAAACACGGCTACAATCAAAGCAGGCCTCTGGCTGCCGCTGCCTCGTCTCTCGGATTGTCTTGCCAATTGCGGCCCTTCCGAGGCCCTCGAAGCAGCGCCATCTTTCACATTGACCCTACTTCCGGTGAGCAGCAGCCGGGCTTAATGCAGGGCCACTCTCACTAAACAGTACTCCAGAGAGATCGTTGGCTTGCACTTCCCATCAGTTTTCTGAGAAAATCCAAAGCAGTGGATGCATATATGTAATGTAATGTAATGTATCTCCGTGTGTAACTCCACAAAGCCATAAAGACTATGTGGGTGTTACACAGGAGAGTTTCGCATAGCACTCACAGCCCAAGCGGCTTTCGGTTCACATTTGGTAGCCAGCAGACTTCTTATCACGCAACAAAGAGAACGTGGGAAGTATAGCAGAGTCAGGAAAGCAGTTGAGGTGGTGAGTGGCCTTGAAGTAGCAGGCAACTCAGGACCGCTGAAAAGGATGCACCATAGTCGGCAGCAGGGGAGTAGTTGTCGTTACGTAAGAATTGTGGAAGCAAGTTCCACAGTCTAGGACCTGCAGAACTAAAGCTTCTGCCTGAACAGCTAATTCATTGTCCATACAGGACCTGAGTGCGGGAAGAGGCTGAAACAGGTGCAGCAGTTCAGCTAGGTACGCATGAGCCAAGCTTTGTGGGTCAGTGTAAACTCTATATAGCAGGCTTCTTTGTGTCCAAATGAAAGGAAGAAGAAATTCCAAGCTGAAAAAATTTACTTCGCCTGCATAGAGCCGTGAGAGAACTTCATTTTCATTCAGGCACGTTGACTGTGCGGCAAACACAGGATCAGTCCAGGAATTGGCGCAAAGGTGAAGAAGAGAGAGACACCACGGAGAGATAGGACAGAGACACTGAGGAGAGGGACAGAGACAGAGGAGATGGACAGAGACAGAGGAGAGGGACAGACAGACAGGCAGACAGTAAGACGGACAGAGAATGCCTTCGTGAAGGTGGAGCTGCAGTGACCCAGTTTCCCAGTTTCAGCCACCTAGCCTTGCTATTCCCTCCCTGCCATCCCTGTCCTTAATCACACCAGGCTCTGTGTGGCAAGACAGATTAGTTAGTATGCCATTCAAGCATTGCCAGGCATTTAGGTGCATACCTGCTTAGGCGTATGCCATGACACTGTCTGCTAAATGGCCGGCAGTTCTTTTCGCTAGCCCAAAGTGATAGGACAGGGAGCACTGCTGGTGTTTTCGCTTAGCTGCCTTCGCCAGGCCGACTAGAGTTCCTCTTAGCAGCAGCAAGGCCCGTTCTGAGGTTGAAGCAAATGCCAGGGAGGCAGGTCTACAGTGCACTGGCTGTCCTTCATGCAGTTCATATAAACAAGCTTGTGCAGCAACTGCCCGAGTGTAGTCAGGGTAGGAGGGCATTCGACGTCAGGCTAGCTGGTGCCTTACTCTCACGTGCCTTGTGGCCTGATCGAGGGTTCGACTAGCTTCAAATTGACTGCCGTGAGGGATGATGTGATGCCTCTTGGACTAGCTTTAAATTGGCCACCGAATAAGGTGTTGTAGTGCCACGTTCAGAATTATTTTTAAGCTTAGTGGTCTGCTCGAGAGAAAGAGATAGGGGGAGAGAGAGAGAGAGGAAGAGAAAATGTCAATCACCTGTTCAAAGCGAGTGTCTCATCTCCCAGTAGTTTGCCATTAATTTGCTCTGAAGCAGGACCAATTGTTCTTCCACCACTGCTCATCTCCTTGCTCCTGCTCTATCAGCTAGCAGCCTGACCTTTTGACCCTAAATGCTACTCAATCGTTTAAACTCAACAGCCAACCGTTCTCACCAGTGGCTGAGTGCCAGCTGCATAGTAAAGCAGTGCAAAGAGGTAGGCAATGCCGAGGCATTCCCATAGCACGCTCTCTCCTTCGGCAGCTCTAACTTGCCACAAAGCAGTGAAGCACTGCAGCCTAGCCAGCGATGAAGCCACGATTGCTCTATACTCTATTCCCAAACTTAGCAGCGCAAAATGTTTAGCTTCATGGAGCTGCCATACTGCAACAAAGAACCACTACCCAGCTGAGGACTGTGGACTTGCCGTAAACCAAGCAGGCGGTGGTTTCTGGGTCATAAAGCTGACGTTTACCCTTAAACGGCAATATCCGGTGTGATTCCTGCAGTGTGTCAGGCTTGGTGGCCAGCATCCCAGGCACCTGGACTAGTGCACAGATGGTTCTGTTATTTGTGTTGACACTGAAGACTAATTAATGTCTTCCTATTTCCTTCTGATGTACAGCAGTGGCTTTTGCCTGGACATCGCTGTTTCTAGCAGTGCAAGGGGAGTCAGTCTCGGGGCCCCAGTAGACAATGGGACAGGTATGGTGCTGCTGCTGCTACTGTGGATGCACCACCGTGGTAGTCATTAAATTGCCATTTTGAAAATGTACTCCATCGGTTGGGCATGCTGTCTAGGCAGTAAGTGTGAGCAACAGCCCACAGAGGGCACTGCTTCCTATGCAGATCGCGCCAGGTTTCGAGCACACAATTCTGTTCACTTCTCCTCGAATGCAGGGCGAGCGAGGACACCAAGGACTGGCTGGAGAAAATGGCCGGACTGGCCCAGAAGGACCGCAGGGACCGGCCGGCGAAAAGGTGCCCGCTCATGAGCTGGCAGAGCAGCTATCCATGTGCCGACAAATCGCCGGCCGCCTCAGCCGGCCAGCGGCTCGTTCTTGTAGATTACTGTCACGCTCGCCTGCTCAAGGCACTTATTCGTTTAATGGACTCTTGCGCACACGAGCGCATGGGTGTGTGAGCACACACGCAAACGCCTCTCCCACTACCCTCTCTCTCTCTCTCTCTCTCTCTCTCTCTCTCTCTCTCTCTCTCTCTCTCTCTCTCTCTCTCTCTCTCTCTCTCTCTCTCCCCCTCTCCCCCTCTCCCTTACTGTCTCAGTCTCTTGCTTGTCGTCTTTCAGTTTTCCTTGGTCTCTCACGCTTTACTCGGTGTCAACTAAGAGTAGCATGCAACGAATGTGCATGCAGTCACCGGCACATTGCGTGCTTTGCGTTGAGCACTGGATGCTTTTCCCTTGAGCAGAGCCTCACTCGGGGTGGGGCGGGGGCCGTGCTCTTTTAGGGCGACAGAGGTGACCGAGGGCAGCCAGGCTTCGACGGCATCGCAGTAAGTTGCACCCCCGTCTACCTCCTCCTCACGTCTCGTCGCCGTCGGGTGACACCGCACTTGATCGTCGCACACTGCGCCGTTCACTTACAGGGTAGGCCAGGTGCCAAAGGAGACAAAGGAGACAGGGGACCGAGCGGCGAGTTGGGTATGCCGGGAGCTCCGGGTCCCGAGGGCAGCAGAGGACCGCCGGGCGACCACGGCGCACCTGGAACGAAGGGTGACCGCGGCGACGCTGGCCTTACCGGCGAGCCCGGCCAGCCTGGACCACGAGGGGAAAAGGGCGAGGCCGCCGCCGCCGGTGCACTCGTGGTGGTGAAAGGAGAGCGCGGCGACGCCGGCCCGGCCGGTGAGAGAGGCGAGAAGGGCGACCGAGGCGAGCAGGGCCCGAGCGGGGCACGCGGAGACGCCGGCAGTGTGGGTGAGCCCGGACGGACCGGTGATAGCGGGCCACCCGGACCGGTCGGACCGCCTGGCGTAAAGGGCGACGTCGGTGAGACCGGAAGGCCCGGCGAGGTCGGCTCCGTCGGACCGCCGGGCATGTCCGGTGACAAGGGCACCGCCGGCCTGCGGGGACCCAAGGGCGACGCCGGTGAGCCGGGCAGCAATGGCACTCCGGGACCGAAAGGCGATGTGGGTCCGGCCGGAGAGAGGGGAAGCCCGGGCGACAAAGGCGACGCTGGACCAGCTGGACCGAAAGGCGAGCACGGGAGTCCTGGAGTGGCCGGAGTGACGCAGGTGAGTGAAGCTGTCACCTTGCGCCGCCCTCGGTGGAGCTCTGCCGCTCTGCCGCCGGTATCAGCCGGTGAGATGCATGGCTGCATATGGGCATCAGTCAAAACTGCAAGGCCTGTGAAGAAGTCTGTCGGGGGGGGGCTCTGTCCACTGGGAGGTGGTGCCCCATCAGTTGGTTACTTTGACCTGCAAGTTGCTACTATTGGCATGTCACGTTGTTGGCATTGTTTGTCATTGACACGTCGTGGCCGTGAGTGATCTTGCTGTATGTAGCAAGCAAGCGCAGCTGCTCTGCCCTGGTCAATAATAATAATAATAATACATTTGTATAGTGCCTTCAGAAAACTTAATCTCTTTCTAGGCACTAAGATAGTCTGTTACAGCCAAGAGGTTAACCACGGGTATATATCTGCTAAATAATCGTTTGATAGCTTCATTTAATGATACTCATGCATAACACCATCCTCTTATGTTTGAATCCACGTGTGTGTAAATATGTAATCCTGCATTTTAATTCTTGCGTATCGATGCATTCCTGCAGCTGATCCTGACTAATTTTCCATTATCTGCTGCTGCGCTGCCTGCACCGTTCGAATCTAGCAAGTAAAGAAGGCGAAGTAAGTCAATCCTGATGCATCTGACGTATGTTGATGACCTCCACTACTCATAAGCATCTGCTTTTTGAATACAGTCTCGGCATATATTTTTGTTGCTTAGTTAAACCTTCACTTCCGATACCTTGGGCATTATCTCCCATCCACACTTGGCACTCGGCTGGCTACTTGAGAGCCACAAATATACAAGATGGAACTGTGATCAGATCTGGCGAAGCCCTCATGCTAAGAAATGCTCAAGAGACCATCACTAGGTCTACTACTTTAGTGACTAGCGAGTTTTGTGTGTCGATACTATATATGTGTGTGTGTGTGTGTGTGTGTGTGTGTGTGTGTGTGTGTGTGTGTGTGTGTGTGTGTGTGTGTGTGTGTGTGTGTGTGTGTGTGTGTGTGTGTGTGTGTGTGTGTACACCACACTTACTCATACACGCTCGCGCACACAGACACAGACATGCCTTCATTTATTCACACACATATGCACCTAAGCACCCTAGGTCATAGTCCAGGGGTAAGGTACTCATGCTTCATGGTACATTACTTGGGTTCGAGTCCTGTAGCTGGCAATCCTTAATTGCCCATTGAACCTGTGATGATTGCAGTTAAGACTCTTCAGACATTTAATGAACTGGATGATCAGCTGAACATTAATTTGTTTACAGGCAGGTAGTGTGTGTGCGAAACGCACCTGTGCGCACACATAGATACACTTTATGTCTTGAGCTATTGTCATTTAATTGCATCTCTGATTGCAACGTCTACTGGGCTTGCTTTGTGTAAGGTTGATTTGTGAGCCGTAGGATGGGGTGTACGATTGTCTACGAGGTGTACAAAGGGTATACACTGTTTCCTAGGCCGGGTGTTGGATAATACATAGCTCACCCAGGCTACTAAGTTTGCACTGGTTTGGCTCGGTGGTTAAGGTGCTTGCCTATACCAAGGTCAAGGAGAATGTTTTGAAGACAAATAGGTCGTGGGCTCGAGCTCATCGGCATATGGGAAGTGCCTAAATAGACATTAAGCTCTCTTATGGTGCTATACAGATGAATTATATATATATATATATATATATATATGTGTGTGTGTGTGTGTGTGTGTGTGTGTGTGTGTGTGTGTGTGTGTGTGTGTGTGTGTGTGTGTGTGTGTGTGTATGTATGTATATATATTCAGTCGTCTCTGTGCTAGCAAGCGACTTGTGTTGCTTATGATCAGCATCAATGCGGGCATCTGTCGTGACAAGCTGGACCACCAGGCAAGCATGGTCGTGACCAGAGCCGCAGGTCCTATGCTCCAATTTCTCTCCCCCCCCCCCCGACAAATGCATTGGGTGTCTGCACTGCCTCCCCCAACATGCCGAGACTGTCTCCGGTAGACTCATCGGGTGTCTCCCTGCCTTTATATCGTCTAGCACACACACCCTCGTGAGGTACGTGAGCCGATGGAGTTGCCCACCTTAATGGCCATGTCGATCGGCATGCGCTGCATCCTGATCTGCTTGCAACATGCAGCCTCAGTAACAGAATCGCTTCCGTTGCGGCTGAGCATTTTCATTCTGCCAGCATTTTATGCCCTTGAAGAAATGCTTTCCTCACTGCCTGCCTCATCGGCCTCATTCACCAGGTCGAGGCTGCTCGTCGCCATTTATCGGCCTAGCTGAGCTTCGTGAGGAAAAAGGCCCAGCTGCTCTCGGGGGGGGGGGGGGGGGGGGCATGCCCCGAACCTGGCCGGCAGCTATCTGGGGGTGCACCGGGCACTGGAGCACCCAAACAGGGCATCCCCTCCTGTTCGTGCTGCTCTGCCGGCCCGCAGATGCCTCCTGCAGACGATCCAGCCAGCCTGCTTGCGAACCATTCTCTGTCCAGCCCCAGCAGCCCTTTCTCACTCATGCAGTCGGCAGCCGGGGGGGGGGGGCAGCTAGCCAGCACCGTGCTTAGAGTGAGTGGCCGACGCTTAGCTGAATGCTGAGCGCGAGCTATGACGGCTATGGTGGCTACGAAGCAGTATTTTGCAGCAGCTGCTGCTGTTCTGCTTCATTG